>JAASFV010000608.1:0-18279 GCA_023334015.1 Globisporangium paddicum
AGCGCCGCGAAGGAGCACAAGAAGAAGACTTGGTGGCGTCAGCACGTGATCTCTCAGTCGCTGGTCGCGATGCTTCGCGCACCAGGGCGCCGCGCCTGAGTGCGAAGGCGTCTCGCAAAGACTGGCTGCGATCGAAGCAGCGAATAGTTAGTTATTTACATTATATATGATGCATCAGGTAGACAACTCTGAGCTTTAACCATTCAACATGCATCACTGTGTCGCGCTTGTGTGAGCTTCTTGTGCAGTGTGGGGCGAACTGAGTTTTCTGAGAATGCCTGAGTTCTTCTGAGAATGCGTTCTGATTGGCTCCGACAGCTTGTTCAAACAGCTTGCTTTGTTTTATAAGGGTGTGGCAACAAACTGCAAAGGGCACTGTAAATAACTTTTTACGAGGTGTGGTCACACAACTTCAGTGCGACCCAAAACTATAGACGCACCCATTTTTTTTCCTCCAGAAATTGACTTTGAAAAAACCACATGAGAAACGAAGACATATTGGGGGCCACTTTTAAACAGAAGATTACAGCTATGCGCTCAAATTGCAAGAAAATGGTCCACATCAAAGATAGATGAACAAACATAAAATATGTATAGCCCCAAACTATGGACGCACATTGAATATGTGTCTCCAGATCAAATATGTAATAGCCAAGAACGATCACAAGGTGGTAGTTGTTAACATGCACTCTGATAGCGTGTTTTTAGTACTTTATAGGCACATGCAGGCAATTTGCGAGTTCATGCGCGTTATTTTTATCACTATAAGCGCTCGCATCTCCAATGGCTCACTTCAAGCTCTGCAAAACCTTCAGCAACCCTCAAGACCCCTAAGTAAGGGGTTCAGCTGACCATTTGGTAGGAATCCGACTGACAGTCGTTTGAGCTCTGCTGTGACTACAAAGTTTCCAATATTCGTCCACTGCTTTAAAAAATGTTTTTTTGGTATGTTTGCAAATGCAATTTTGAAAAAATGAAGAAAGCTTCGAGGATGAATGTTGTTTCCACACCTCACCCAAGTGCTTGACTTAATCTCCCTCTATATCGTTGTAATAAGCGACATTGCCGTTGATAAATTTTAGTTGTCAAGTTCGTCTAACCCCTCTTCAGATGTCAAAAACGCATTGTATGGAGTATTTGTTGCAATTGAAGCTGCTCAGATGTTAGTTGTAAATATGGTAACTTTATTATACGCATACCTTTTGAGTTCTACAGCGCCCATAAATTTGACTTAATATAAAATTTAGTTTTCAGTCATGCAGGTTGATATGCTGACCTGAGTTTTGTGGAGGGGGGGATGCCGCAGATAGAGACTCGCGGGGCGCTCATAGGTCTAGCAATTAAATGGTAACATGAGCAACCAGGCGAAGAATTTGTACAAAAAAATAGTTCGGTAAAACTGAGATCGGAAATCGGATGGACTGCTTGTGCATCCGAGATTGCATTCAACACAATTATGAAAACCTGCCAGTGTTTGAACAGCTCTTGAAAGGGTTACTGTCAACTTTACGCTTCTTATGAATCAACAGTGATGTAATGAGTCGCTATTTCCATTCACATGATGACCAAAAGTCTAATGACCTCTTTCAAAGGAGAAACATGCCCTCCAGTAAAAAAAAATCTGTTCATCGAGGTTTCCAAACGTGGTGGAAAGGATCAGAAATATGATACTTATGCGTTATGGTGATTTGCTTCCAAAACAAGGTCGACATTTTTCTACTGATGAGTATTACCACAGCGCGTCTATAGTTGTGGGGCAAAGCAAAATTCCTATTTTGTTGTTCATGAAAAAACTAAACGGTTAGCTTTCACAATGTTGAAGCATTTGTCTCAGCTTGGGCAAGCATACCCTCTTGCAGTTCAATCAGCTTCTCATGTGTGTTTTTTAAAGTCAAATCTTGAAAAAAATCGGGTGCGTCTATAGTATTGGGTTACACTGTAGTTTGACTGTGATACACTGGCAAAGGGACCTGCACAGCAGCCACTTGCACAACAAACGACGTCGCCAGTGCACAACAAGCAGCTCGCAACCAATAGAACAGGTGGCGATAGACAATGTCACGCCAGCTGAGTGGAGACCAGAGAAAGCTGTTCCAGCAGGGCCGTTTGCGTCCACAGAAGAAGTGACATCGATGCTCAAGACCTTTGCAATCAGCGAAGGCTTTGTCTTTGCGATGAAAACTCGTATCACAATTGTGTCGTCTTTGCTTGGTCACAGGGAGGCTTCAAGCGCAGCCACAAGGCCGGCAGAATGGCTGCAACCTAAGGCTTGCGTACACGACGAACAAAGAAAGTCGGTTGCGTATTTGAACTAACAATTAGAGCTACTGACTTGGGTTCGTGAACTGTAGATATTCTCCAAGGCGTCCACACGATGCATCTAAAGCTTTTAGATTCGACAATCGGCGCGCCGACATCTTAAGCAAGAATACGAGATCAAGACTGCCATAAGAGAAGGATACGCGGCGAGGATAGAGACTAGCAATCTGTGGGAGAACATGCGATCGGATTTTCGTGGCTGACGCTCAAAGACGTTGTGAACTCAGTGCAGAAATTTAGGGTGACGCAACTGGGCGGCATGTCTGAGGTGGAGGCCCTGCACGCGAAACTCAATACCGAGCGAGTTATGTCGTCCAGTCTCCGAGACAGCAACAATTTACTTACGAGACTATTTTTCTCATCAACTTCCAGCCAGCCTATCATCTCAAGAAACTGCGGCATGCTGCTGATGGATGGCACGTATCAAAGCAACAAACATAAGATGCCGTTACTTCACGTCGTAGGGGCAACGGAAACCCATGCTACGTTCACGATCGCGTGTTGCTTCATGGAAAGCAAGCTTGAAGTGAGCTACAAGTGGGTAATCTCTGCTCTGAAAAGCTGTCTCCCGCGTCCTCCCGTGTTGTCGTCGTCGACCACAAGAAAGCGCTTATCAACGCTATCGAGGAGCTTTGACCATCCACTCGGATCAACTCGTGTCGCTGGCACGTCACCAAGTACATCACTGCCAACTGCATGAAGAAATGCATGTCGGAGTTGGCGTTTCAGAAGACAACCGAGAACTGGAATCAAGCAGTCAAGGTGGCGGTGTTGCAACGAGACTTCCACGATCAATGGAGTGCGGCGCACGACGAGCTTCTTGGCGATGAGTTCAGTTTCCCATGGCACCAGGCGCTGAGAGACGTTCACACTATCCGCTACTTGCAAGCGGCGTTTGCCTACATTAACAAGAACAAGCTTCCGCTGATCGACGAGATCGCTAGCTACTCAGTGAACCAACACCTCCATTTCAGCCACACAACAACATCAAGAGCAGAAGGCATCAATTGAATCACCATCAAACTTCATATACAGCGCGCGCGGAGATCACTCCTCGACATCTGTGACCGAATCCACAAATCTACTGGCACTCGCCTCGCAAAACTGACAGACATGCTCAATCGCAAACGTGTTGAGGTTCTCGCTTTGCAATGGGCGTTTTTAGTGCCGTGCTGCGCTACATTCTCACTTCACGTTGAAGGAGGCTCACAAGCAGTACGCCAAGGCGATTCACACATCCGATCCGAAGGCGTGCACTGGTATAACGAGGAGTGCGTGGGGGTGCCATGTGCGCACGAGATTAGCCGATTGGTTCAGCAGAAGAAAGCTCTCTTACCGACCGATTCCCACTCGCATTGACTCAATGAAATGTTCGACTGGGATCCAAACATCTATGGCGTGCTTGATCCGCTCACAGTGGAGCGCACGCGAGGCCGATGACCACATGAGCTGCACGCACGTTCCACTACGCGAATTCCTTTTTGGCTCAAAGTATTGAAGCTGAGTGCGCTTTAAAGCGATCGAGCAACTGCAGCCTGTATCACAAGCCACGCCATAACAAGCGCCGCTGCTGGAGTGCGAGTTCCAACGTTCGTGATGCGCTCGCAGCTCAAATCGTAGCAGCCACTCGAGCATCAGTAGCCACAGTCGGCACGAATCCACATGCTGAGCTATATCGGTCAGGAGGGTCGTTGTTGGACCTGGCGAGATGAACAGTGGGGAGCCTTCGTTCAAAACGTGGCCAAGCAGCCGTCGCACTGGCTGACGCAGAACACCAATCTTCAAGCACTGCTACTCAATGAGCGACAAGAACCAGCAAAGGCGGCAAGAGGAGTGGATCGGCAGGAGAGTAGGGAAAGCAAAAGCAGCATGAGAGCAGGAGCAGAGGCGCAGGAACACAAAGAGCGGTAGGCGCAGCAAACAGCTCAGTACATTGATTTTGTGGATTGCGAGCGCGGAGGTGAGATACGCCATCTCTCGCATTTTTGAGCGTGTCGTCCAAACTTGAATTGGTGCGAGACACCAGGCCTCATTTGCTAAACAGCTGGCTCTTTTATGAGCAACTGTCCTGTGTGTCTCGAAGGGTGCGAACCACACGACGTCAGACCAGAGCGCCGCTGAGTGAAGCAGGGGCGGGTGCTTTGTATCTGGACGAGTGTGTGTGAGCATCCGACATATAAAGAAAAGCTCCAAACCAACAACAACAACAAACGCCCACGGAGTGGGCGTCGCCTGGCTAGTCTGAAATTGACCTTTATCAAGTTGTCATGAACGTGTGGAAAGTAGAGCCCAAAACACAACAGTTGGTTTTTCTGTCCACACATCTTTCATTTGACCATCTAAACTTCTCTAATATATATTTTACAAATACCCGGCAAAGTCCGAAAACAATCTGATTCTGATCAAGTTAGAGAGGTTTATTGTACCGAGTTGTAATGCGTTCTCACGGGTTGTTTCTTTTTCCGCGACGCTGTGTCGTGACATGTTGTAACGTGTCGTGACGCTGTGCGCCTCACCGTCGCATTTCCCGGAACAGCCCAAGTCATTATCATCGCAACACCTTTTAGAAGACAAACGTCCCCACTCCCTACTCGTATCTTCATCACCTCGTAGCGCAGCGTCCCGTGCGAATCGGCCACTCATACCTGGTCCATTAGAAAGCGCCGCGTCTCCTCTTTCGATCCGCGTGCGTAGTCGCTCCATCAGCTCTCTACAAGATGCCCAACCGCAAGCCGTCGACGCCGCTGCTGACATCTCTCTGGACGGCCATGCCGCTGTCATCGTACCTCTCGGTGCCGTCGCTGCTGGGCACGGCGCCGTACGCGCTGCTTGAGGGGCTCGTGCTCTGGCCGCTGGAGCTGTACGAGTCGCTCGCGATCCTGCCCGTGAGCTTCCTGCGGCGCCACATGCCGCTGCTGGGCGGAACACTCGTTGTGCTCATGACGCTCCACGGCATCCTGCTGCGGCTCTTCCTCGAGATGATGCACTCGATCTTCGCGCGCATCACGTACTCGCGCGACCCGGTCTTCAACTTCGGCACGTTCTGGATGGGCATGCGCGACCGGTACGCGCATATGGAGCTGCGCCAGGTGGACTGGGGTTTTGTGCGCCAGCTCTTCGGCGAGGCGATCACAAGCGCCACGAGCGAGGATGACCTCTGGATCGCGCTCCAGGAGAGCATCTCGCTCTGTAATGACCCGTCACTCAGCGTGTCGCAGGGTGGCGGCGTCGTCGCACGCGGTAAGAAGCTCTCGAGCGTCGCCGCCGCGGCCAAGAGCTCTCAGCACGCGGCGCTCGCAGTCATCGAGCGCAATCACCTCACAGATGGCGGCCGGCGGATCGCAAACCACTTTGTGTGCGGCATTTTGAACGCAGAGACCAGTCCAGGATGGCGCATTGGCTACATTGCGCTCACGTCCATGACGGGCTTTGTGGACTTCCCCATGCCGCGTGTAGACGCGCTCGTGCCCGGGTGGAGCAGCAGCAGCAGTCACGACGCGGCCGTGGTGATGGAGAATAGCAGCAAGGTGACTGTGCCAGAAATCTACGACCTCGAGTCCATGCGCTGGGCGCTCGAAGCCATTCTCAAGAGCCTGGGCGACCTCGATGGACTCATCCTGGACCTGCGCTTCAACCAAGGCGGCGGCTCGCTGCTCTCGTCGCTCTCCGTGGCGTCCTACTTTGCCGGCCCCAAGCCGTCGCTCGCGTTCTCGATCGACGAGAAGCTCCCGGGGGGAGACTTCCACCGATTCTCCAAGCCAAAGAAGTATTACATCCCGAACTCGTCCCGGTCGTTCCGATATCGCGGTCCACTCGTGGTGCTCCAGAGCCAATTTACGCGCGGGTACGATCTCATTTCTTGCTTGTTGTGGAACAATGTCGGCCGGCTTGACTAACTCTATGATTATAACTTTACATATTTTAGCACGGCGGAATTATTGTGCCTGGCGCTACGGAACCGGCCGCAGACACGCAGCATTGGCGCACGCACGGCCGGGAGCCTCTCGGCGACGCACAAGCTGCGCCTTCCGAACTACTGGACGATCGAGATCCCACATCAGCGCTGCTTCAGCGCCGACGGCGAGCTCTTCGAAGGCGTCGGCATCCCGCCGTCCGAAGACGTTGCTGAGACCATGGCGATGAACAACGAGTCGAAGGCGCTCGACCGCACCGTCGACCTCTGCGTGAAGAAAGCCATCGAGACCATCACGAACGTGTGAGAGCTATGCGTCAGTAGGTTTGTTATTGGAAGTGCGGTATTTATTTTCCTAAATGATTGATTTTTTAATGTTTTGTTATCCTGGAAAGCCCGCCATGAAGTCCGAGAAACTAGTCACCGACACTACCTCACTCATCAGCTGTGGCCACCGCCAGAGTAGAGGTAGTGGTACATCTGGTCATGCAGGCGCACGAGGTTGCGCACCGCGATGTTGGTGCCGTCGAGTCGCACGTCCATCTCAATGTCGTAGCTGAACTTCTTGTTGGCGACAAAGTGCAGGTTGCCGCTCACGGTCTGCGAAGCGTTCACGGCCATGGGTGTGGGCAGCAGCAGGCGACACTGGTACCAGTGGGTGCCCGGCTCGTCAGGGGCCGTGCTCAGGACCACGCGCGACGTCGAGCCGATGAAGTCGACCGTGAACCAGCACCCGAGTCCGTGCATGATGGCTACAAAGTCAAAAACGCATACAAATTCTCAGTCTTGATCCGATTCATAACAATACATAGTTCACACTTACCTGTCTTGTCGATGACGAACTGGAACGGGATGTCGAACGTGTGGAGCTCGGCGCTCGTGATGTCCTTGAAGTCAAGCACGTGCTGCACGGGGTCGCGGGCGATGAGCATGTCGGACGGGAAGTAGCCGACCACGGGCTGCGAGAAGTGGTTCTCGACGGCGCGCGCGCGCATGGCTGAGAGGTCGAGGCCGTAGAAGTCGCGCTGCTGCCAGAAGGCCACCTTGCCCATCTGCTCGCGGTAGATCGTCTCGTCGCTAAAAGGCGCGACGAACATCGTGCCGATCGATGGAAACATCTTGAACTCGCTCAAGCTGTTGCCATCCGCGCGGCGCCATTTCTTGCCGGCGTTCACGAAGGTCTCGAGCATGCGCTCGTGGACCAGGAAGAAGCCCATGGGCTCGGAAACCACGATGTCCACGGGCTCCGGGAGCACGACGTCCTCCATCTTGCCCTTGATCACGACGATGCGATCATCTAGGCCGTTGTGCGCCATAATCTCGCGCGCGCAGTCCGCCATGCCGCTGAGCTCCACGGCGTAGACGCGCCTGGCGCCGGCCTTGAGCGCGAAGAACGCGAGGATGCCCGAGCCCGTGCCCACGTCCAGCACCACCTTGTCGCGGAAGTCGGCCGCGTTCTCGAGCATCGCACGCTCGTACGTGCTCGTTCGCACGTGGTCCTGCAGCATATTCTGCTGGTGCAGCAGCATGCCGTAGTACTGCGAGAACGGGTTGTCGTCTTCATCATCTTCGCCATCTTTGGCAGCCGATTGCTTGGGTTCCAGTGGGTCTCTAGTGACCGTTGAGCCCTCTGCGGACGCGTATTGACCAGGAGAAGCAGCACTGCTGGCGTGCGGATGCAGAAGCTCCTCCTGCTTGACGCCAAACTTCTTCCAGCCGGCGGTCTCGGCCTTGGACGCGGCCGCATGTGCTTCAGCTTGGCGCTCCATGGTCGCAAAATGGATACTGGTCCATTTCGACCAAATCCAAGAGCTACGGTGTTCTGATTGGCTATAAAGACAGACATAATTCCTAAATTCAGCGAATAGTATTCTAGAATTACGATATTTCAGCGAATAGAATTCGATTAAATCTTGACAATCACTCATATAACATGTTAATTAACCTAGCAGAAAAATGTAGCCATCTTCTTCCCTCCTGACTTGACTCCCAATGGTCTCTCAATCAGATCTCGAATTCGTCGTCAGCCTTGCTGAGAATGAGCGACGTCATAATGCCCTCGATGCGGCCCATGGTCTTCTCAATCGTGCCGATGCGCGTCGAGTGCTGCGAGAGCGTCTCCAGGAAAGCGCTCTGCTGCTGCGCGAGCAGCTGCTGCGTGGACGTGATGCGGCAGATCAGGTCCAGGGCCACGCCGTCCCCACTGTCAGGCGGTGGCTGCTGCTGGCTGAGTCTAGCGAGCTCGCTCTGGCTGCGTCGTGTCTGAGGCGGACTGCCGACTTCGTCGTCCTCGGGCTCGTCTTCCTCCGAGATGGACGACGTCATGGACCTGAACGAGAATGTCGACGAGCGCTCCGTGATGGACGAGCACCTCGCGAGCCTGCAGGATGACGACTTGCGTCGAGGCAGACTGTGGGGCAGCAGCAGCTCTGGGTCGATGAGCTGGTAGAGCTCGCGCTCGCGCGTGTCGCGCGGCAGTGCATGACCGGTCCCAATAGCAGCAGGGGCAGCGTCGCTCTCCTTGGCCTCGAGCTCCTCTGGAACGCACTGCAGCGACATGTCTGTGAGGTGCTGAGCAAAGTCCTCGACCGTGGGGATCGACGGCGCCGAGTTGACGCGCTGCTTGCGCTTGACAGTCGACGAGTTGCACTTCACTATGACCTCGGAGGCTCGCTGTTGGTGGTGACTTTGCCTCTGTTCATTTTTCTTGGCGCTCAGCAACAGCTTCTCCGCGGCCGTGGACAGGTACGCTAGGATCTCCATGGCTCGTGGAGGTAGAGCCTTCTTGGGCTTGGGGTCCATCACAAAGACCGATCCGATGACAATGCCGGACGCCGGATCACAGATCGGTGTGGTCGCGTAGAACCGGATGCCCGCGCTGCCAACAACAAGTGGGTTGCTGCTGAAGCGCGAGTCACGCGACGCGTCCATGATGATCGTTGGCAGTGAGCTCTGCAGCAGCTGCGCACAGAACGCGATGTTCCGTGGCAGCTCGCGCTGCGAGATCCCGAGTCGCGCCTTGTACCACTGCCGTGTGACATCGACGAAGCCCACGGCCGCCACGGTACACTCGAGCGCGCGACTCGCGAGCTCGCAGAGTGCGTCGTACTCGGTCTGGCAGTCCGAGTCCAGGATCCCGTAGAGCTCGAGTAGTTCTTGCCGGCGCACCTCGTAGATCTCGTGCTGGGTCTCTTCGGGCATGAACTCAATCTGGTTTGAGTACGCTCGTTGGTGATGATAGCCTCTGATCGAGGCTGGGTAGTTCCTGTGGGGTTTCGCCTCGTAGCGCTCGCTGTCACTCTCGCTCTCGTAGTCGGCGTCCGATCCATCGTTGCTCTCGTACATGGACACCTCGAGACTTGCCATGCTGTCCGTGATCCTGTGTGATGACGACGACGCCGCCGACACAGAGGAGCACGTGGTCACGGCGCTGCTGCTGGCGCCTAAAAAGTTGCAGTCCGGGGTCTCGTTGGCGTTGTGGCTCGAGGCCAAGGCTGGTCGGCGGCTTTCCGCCTTACCGGCGTCGATCATGGCCTTGTCGATGCAGTCAAAGCAGAGGCGTACGTTGATTGTCTGCTCGGGCGAGGCGCCGACCTGGACCTTGCGGTGCCGGTTGCAGTGGCGGCAGACAATGTCACCACAAGCGCGACAGTGGTGCTTGCGCACGAAAGGCCGGAACTTGCGCTGGCAGTAGTAGCACTGCGGCCGCAGCTCGTTGCGGATCCAGTTGTCCTTGCTCACGAGCGGCAGCGTGAGTACGTTCTTGTCGCCCAGGATCTCTTGCAGTCGCTCTTCCTCGTTCACATAGTACGCCGAGAGGCCGCGTGGTCGGCGCTCCATGCTAGCTGGGAGTTGTTGGCTCGTAGAGGTCGGTGGCGATGGACTCTGAGAGCTTAGAGTAGCTTTGATTTGGGCGCCGCAGAAGCTTGTCTGGGGAGTTTATCGCCAATGGGACCTCATGAGGCGCGTCGATGAGCCGACAGACGCATGGTAGAGAGAGAGTATGTGGTGTCCACATGGTGAGCTGCTGAGTTGTCCAGCCTCTCCATTCTCTATCGATACACTCATGTTGATTATTAACAGAGACAGTCTCACATGGTTTTGGTGGTGTGTTAGGTCTTAGGTCTCAAGAACAATCCGAAAGCCTCTGGGAGAGAAAAAGGTCCCAGCTGGAGACGAATGGCAAGCAGCTGGGGGCCACATGGGCGCTGTCTGTGAGCTGTTTCTATTGAAAGCCTGGATCTCTTGCTCTGAGATCATTTACAGCCACACACTCGAGAGCCCTTGGGCTAGACCAGCCTGTCTTGGGGATGGCGACTGGTGCCTTCAAGGATCTGCAGACGGGCTACTGGGGCAAGACCCTGAGCAAGGGTAGACGGCTAATGATGCCCAGACTGGCGAGCTTGGGACCCTGGCGAGCGCTTCTCTCAGATATTATTCCAGTCCTTGGCCTGCTTGACGCGTGAACAGCGTCTGGTGGACTCTTGAAGAGTTGGAGCAGCACCTGGATGATTGATTGGAGTGACTCACCTGGGTGCCTTTACGTGTTCACTGGTCTCACAAGCACGCGACCAGTGATCTCCACTGGCCACGCGAAAGAAAATCCAGTGGGCTATTGCGCCTGAGACCCAAGTCGCAGACTCTCACCCACAAGTAGCGTCACGTGCCACTTGAGCTTGCTCTCAGCCGTCAGGACTTCCACATAGTCCTTCACGAGTGCGTCGTTGCGCACTCGAACGTGGGCTCCGCATCGAGCTCCTCTGGGTGCCGCCGAGATGAGCACTTGACTGGCAGTGGAAATCTGCGTCTCGCGCTCGATCTGCTGCTTCACGGCACCCACAGAGGCGCTGAGGCTCATTGAGAAGGCTAGCGGACCAATCTTCCAGCGCTGCATCGCAGGCAGGTGCTCCTGGCCTTTGACGCACTTGACACTCACGAGCACGGAGCTGTCGGCCGGAGCCTTTGGCTCCTCGTCACTGCTGTCTTCATCGGCCGCTGGACCAAGCTCTGGATGCCTCGAGCCCTGAGCCTGAGCCTGAGCCTGAGCTGTCTGCTGACTGAGCAAGAGGAGCTTCTGGTCCATGAGCTGCTGCTCGAGGATTTGAATCCGCTGCTTCTGTCGCCTCAAGACCACTTCGCTCTCAGGACTTAGATGGCGCTGCAGAAATCGGCTCTTGGCCTCGGCCTCGCGCTCTTCAATCTGCTGTTGTTTGTGTCTGCGTGTTGGCGAGGCTGATGCCATCTTGAGCTCACCAAGTGCTGTTGGAGACTGATGCAGTTCCACCCTAAGCTTGTTCTTCTTGACATAGTCGACCTTGAGCGACTGTTTCTTCTTTACTGGTGACGCCAGGCGCTCAGTCCGCTGCTGATACTGACTGTGGACGATCGAGAGATAGTGGAGAACGCTCGCGACGGGATCTCCAGGCTTTGAGATCGCGAACGATGAGTTCGCGACCGCGGGGGCGCTTGACAGCGTCCCATGCTGGCCGAAGCGGTCGATCGCCAGTAAAAAGTGATAGCCTGATACCATTGTCCTGTCGTCGGAGGTCGGAGGTCCACCGGCCTTGAACTGGCTGACGAGACTTGTCAGCTCCTTATCAGAGCAGGTGCTGGGCAGCGACTTGAGCAGCCGTCGGAACGCCCGCTCGCTCACCAGCAAGCGGTGATCGATGCTGCTCGAACTTGATGCTTTGTGCTGCATCTCGGCTGTATGGATCATGTGGAGCCTTTGCTCTAGGTACTTCACCACATTGCGCGTCATGCCCTTCCACCTGGCCTTGACAACTTGGGTACCCGAACTTCTGTCTTCATCATAGCCGTCTACATCAGCACTCCCAGTCTCCATCGCAAGCACCTCGAGCGTACTGTGGAGTGCGTGGATGACCTTCTTAACAGCGAATTCGCATAGCTGCTCGTCGTTGGGCTTGGTGTTGGCCCTCATCGCAAGCGAGGCGTCAACGCTGCCGCCATCAATGAGCGTCTTGAGCACTTTGTTTCGGATCGGGTTCTTCTTGAGTGCCAGCGTCTGCAGCAAGCGGTAGCCAGTAACAGGGTCGTAGTACGAATTGAATGCGTGCCACTCACTGGGGACGTCACTCAGCTGGTTCTCCATGGCGTTGAGCACCACAAGACTCGCAAGCTGCTGGACTAGGTCTACTGGTAAAGTCTGAAGTCGATTCTGCTGCAGATCGAGGACATGAAGTCGCTTGCAGCTCAAGATCGAGTCTGGAAGCCGCTGAAGCTGATTCGAGCTTAGTATACAGACACGAAGTCCTGGGAGCGCGAGGAACAGATCGTCAGGTAGCCCAGCAAGGTTGTTGTGGGACAAATTGAGCTCTTCGCAATGAGGTAGCAGCGAGCCGAGCGCCCCCGGTGGGAAGGTCTTTAGCCGATTCCAGCTCGCGTCGATGCTCTGGACCTGGGGCGGCAAGCCTTCCAAGTAGAGCTTCTCGCCGTACGTCATTGCTGGGAACTGGCGCAGCTGGTTGTGATCGATCCTCACGTGGCGCTGCTCCAGTGTCGATGGGTACGTGTGGAAACCTGAAGCACTGCAGCCCATCGCATTGTGCGACAGCGTCAGGGTATCGAGCTTGAGCATCAGCGCAATGCATTGTGGGAGACCCTCGAGCTTATTCTCGTGGAGAATCAGATGCTGCAGCGTGGGGCTCAGCCCTGCAAGCTCTTCCGGGAGACTTGTGAGTACATTGTGGTGCAGATCGAGGCTCACAAGCTGGCACTTTCCCGACTCGCTCCACTGCCGAACCACGGTACGAGGTAGTTTCCTGAGCTGATTTTGGGACAGATCCAGTGCAGTGAGTCCTGAAATCGCTGGGATCGCTCTGGGTAGAGTGGTTAAGTGGTTACTGTCGAGTCTCAGATCGAGAAGCGCCGAGAGCTTGGAGAATGGGATCTCGAGACCCTGGAAGCTCGTATCTGTTAACCGGTTGGAGGAGAGCGCGAGCCGTTGGAGGCCCTGCAACTGCTCGATCTCCACTGGTAGAGCTGCGATGAGGTTTTCACTCAGATCCAGCACTTCGAGTTGGCTCAGCGTGGTCAGAAACGCTGGGAACGCCTGGAGACACTGGCTGGAGAGCGTGAGAACCTTCAAGAGCGCCAGTGAGGTGCCACACTGGGTTGCCAGTCTTACATCGTTCTGGATCGCCTTCCACACTGGCGCGCTATTGAGCTGCAGAACCTGGAGCTGCTGAACCTGGGCCTCCAGACTCGTGAACTTTGTCACGTGACTCGAAAGCGCGGTCTGAATCTTCAACACCAGCTCTCGCTTGCGTGCGGCTGCAATCCTGAGCTGACATCGCGTCTCGTAGCTTTTGAGCACTTGGTCCAGGCTCTCTGCTTTATTCTGAGTCTGAAAGCCCCAGATGCGCATGAGGTAGGTGACGAACTCAGCATCCTCCGCGCAGTACGTGTCGCTCTTCTTCACGTGGAACAGCAGAAAGTCGCTGAGTGATATCCCAGCCGAGCTCTGTCCGCCAGCCATAGCTTCAGTGACCCACGTGTCGACTTCGTCAAACTCCTGTCTTGAGCATAGTCCACTGGAAAGGCTCTGCTTGGTCAGCGCTGTCAGTTTGTGCGGTCTCACGAGATCTGGAGGTGGGCTGGGGCCTTCGCCTCGTCGCGCGTCGGCTATTTGCTCAAAGAGATGGCGCAGGAGTCGCTCACGGCCTGCTGGGAGCGCTGAGAGCAGCGCGAGCAGTTCCGTAAGCACGATCCGCTCAGCGTCACCAGTGTCGAGACAGTGCTGGAAGAGCATTGGGTACTGGGAGAGAAGCACCACGAGCTTGGTTGGCTGGGGGCCACTAGTTGAGCTGGTGGTGCTCTTCGCCACTGCTCTGTTAAGGATATCAAGGCACATCGCCTTCGTCACGCGCTTGTCGTGCGTCTCCCAGACCTTCTGCTGGAACCACTGGAAGGGCCGACCGTAGAGCGTGAACTGAACTCTGAACCCCGCGGTCTCAGCGTTCAGGTCGTGAAGGTAGCGCTGGAAGTCCTGCTGACCCAGAATCTCCTCGAGACATTGAAGCTTGGGGTCCAATTCGCTACTGTCAGTGGTCAGGTATGCGTGATGCTGGAGCTCAGCGAATCTGAGCTCGCTGGCCTTCAGTTCGCGCTTCAGGTCGGTCGCATTAGCCTCGAGGCTCGAGATCGTCGTCGCGAGGTCGACCCACTTGGCAAACACAGTGGCGCCACTGAGGTCCTGAGTCTGCGTCGGCTTCCTCACATAGTTGAACTTGAACGGGCTCTTGGCTGGCAGCAGCAGCACAGGTTGGCTGATTTGGTGGTGGCGCTGCCGGCGAATTAAGCGAACGGCATCAAGCGCACTAGTTCGAGAATTGCTGCTGATGTCAGTGCCCAGGCTTCGTGGCTTGGAGGCTAGACGAGCGGACTGCGGGCGAGCGATGGGAGCAGTATTTCTCTGAGGAGACAAAACAGCTTGTTGTTGGCGTTGCTGACCGTCGTCTTCAGCTGTTACATCACCTGAGTCAGCCAGAAGCGCGTTGTAGAGCTTGCGCAAGTTATTGGCCGCAGCGATCTCGACCCGCGATTTGCTCGCGTCTGCCGTACTCACATGGCTCAGGAGCGACATCGTCTTAGCTACAGACTGTGCGCCTGAATCACCAAGTCCATCTTGGGTCTTGTAACGCGTGCCTCCGTTCTATATCAGAGATCGTTCCGGCGCTCGTTTCACAGGAGTGTCTCACTCGACTCGTCGCGCTTTGCGTCTCTTCAAGATCGTAGTCCTGATCTTCTTGAGCTCATCTCAATAACACAAAAGCCTTGGCCATGGGTGCCGAGCACTCGCGGATCGTGGCAGAGTCGCCGCTCTCTTGGTGCACGCTACACTACGGCATCCACTACGCCGCCACAGACGTGGCCGTGTGGCCGCATCTGTCGCCATTAGCGCTGTGGTTTACAGCGCACGACGCGATCGCGCTCAAGAGCAAGCTCAACCAGCGCACAGCCACAAGCCTGTTGAGCTTCGACGAGTTCGTCACGTGGCTACAGAATGGCAAACCGCCACAGGCACTGCACAAGGCAGCGATGCCCGAATATCACGACATCATGACTCCACCTAGTCTGGCTGGGGCCTCAGCACCGTTGCAAACTCTGAAGCTGGAAGAAGACAAGGATCCGATGGCCACGAGACTGCTCGATCTCTACCTGGAACACGTCTTTCAGAGCTTCAAGGCTAAAAACGATGCATCAGTGGCCAGCAGCAAGCTGTACGCAATGGAGTTCCTCGCAGCCTTTGTGCTCGTGTCGCGTGCGATCTGGAGTCTGGAGGAGAAAGTGCGCGTAGTCATGGAGCTCTTCCACAACCCATCGCTGAGCGCTCGCCATGCTGTGGCGTGTACTTCCAGTGACCCAAGCTTTGCAGTCAAGCAGCACGTGTCGCGTGGGTCGTACACCAAGTGCTTTCGCGAGACTGACCTGGCGCAGCTCTTCCTCTGCGTCATGAGAGGTGTCACCAAGGTCACCATGGGCGTTGGTCGTGTGTGGGGTCGCCACGGACTCAGCATCGTCACACTGGCGAGACAGTTTGCAGCGACGGCCATGAGTGATGCCCTCGAGGCTCGCAAGTCCCACGCCCACCAAGTGGCGCCAGTGTCCCCGTCCAAGCTGGCCAAGGCCGCGACGAGCCCCAAACGAACTGGCAGTGGTGGGGATGATCCGAGGTTCGTCCCTGGTGGCATCACAGAGTCAGAGTTCCTCAAGTATGTCGTGGCCAAGCCCGTGATTCAGCGGTTTCTCGCACTCTTCGTGGCTGAAGAGCTTCGGAATCCATTCACGTTCGCGCCGCTGAGCTCACTAGGCACCGGGCTGATATTTCCTGAGAGCTACCGCTTCGTGATCGATCAGCAAACCAATCTGTACCACTCACTGCTGAAGAACTACGTCACATTCGAAGGTCGAGACGCCAAGCGAGCGCTCAGTGCAGTTATCTTGATCCAGTGCACGTGGCGGAGGCGACGGTCACGCACTTTACTTGAGCAGCACAAGAAGGAGCGCACTCGGCAGCGTCACGCTTCAGCAGCAACCTTGCAGAGCTACTTGCGGCAGTTCCAGTTCGCCAAAGCTCTCGAGCAGCACGCCGACGCCGAGCGCGAGGCATTCAACGGCGGGCTCTTCGTCGCTGGCTCGGGCGCGTGCATCCCAGCACCAAAGGCTTCAGTCTCCAGCAATAACAACAACAATGTGAACAGGCCCTCTTTAACAAGGGACCATCGGGGTCTGACAGTGCTCACGTCTCCTCTCAAGCTCGTCGAGACGTTCAAGTTTCTCAGTGTGCGCGTCTGCTCGATCACCGCATCGCAAACGTGCGCACTTGCGCTTGCTGATGACCGCAGAACACTCTTCGCATGGGGACGGTGCTTGCCGTGCGTCTACCAGAGCACCACTGGGGCCTGGGGCTTGGACGATGGCTGCGAGGACGACAGCGTCCGTCTCTTCCAAGCAACGCCCACGCGGCTCTCGCATTACTTTGAAGACGACGAGCAGATCATACAGCTCGCCTGTGGTCTGCGCCACGCGCTCGTGCTCACTAATGCTGGGATGATCTACTCGTGGGGCTTCAACGACCACGGCCAGCTGGGTCACGGCTCAGCAGAGACGCTCGAAGCACGCACGAGTGGGAGCGTGTCGTACGCGACGCACTTTGACGAGCGCGACGGCCGCGAGTCCGAGTTCTTGGCCTCACCCACACGACTGCTGTACTTCCAGGGCTCGCTCGCGCAGCACGCCGAGCCGATCCCGATTCAGCAGATATGCTGCGGGGACTACTACAGCATGGTGCTCAGTCGCGAGGGCGACGTGTTCACGTGGGGCGAGGCCTCCGAGGGCCAGCTGGGCCATGGGGACGCCCACCCGGCCTTCCAGGTCGCCTTTGTGGACCTACACATGCTCAACTCGGCCTACACGTTCCTGTCGCAACCAGAGCCCGTGCTTGCGCTCAACGACGTTGAAATCGCGCAGATTGGCTGTCGCAAGAATCACTCGGTGGCGCTGACGAAGGGTGGGCGTGTGTTTGAGTGGGGCAATTGGGGAAAACGTCTCGGTCGCGACATGGAGCATGCCTTTGTGCCTGTTGAAAAGGACCATGTGAGCGATTTGCGACTCCGGCAGCTCGGTGTTGGCGATCATCACATGAACGCGGAAGGCAGTAGCGTTTGGATGACTCTGGTAGCGCCAGTGGCCAGCAGTGACTCGGCTCCAACTGCTCGGGGTCAGCCAGAGACTGACGATGGCGATAATCAGCAGCCCGAGGACGGCTTTGGCGTGGCCAAGAGAGGCTTTTACCTGGCCTGTGCGGCATACTCGTGCTCGTTCGAGGCTATCGAGACGCACTTTGCGGGCAACGACCGTCTGTGGACGTGCACGATGGTCGAGTTTGACGTGGATGACCTCGAAGACGAGCCAGCTGCTGATCGTCCCCTTGATGTGAACGACCACGATCAACACGAAACAATGTCCACCTCGGATCGCATCCGCGTCCACTCGGTGTGGACCAAGCGCGTGGGACAATATGCACTCTCGGTCGAGCAAGTCGGACGCTTTGACGCGCGCAACCAGCAGCTGCGGCCGCTCTCGTACCGTCAAAATGTCGGCTACAGCTACACAAAGTTGTTGAGCACGTGGCTCTTTGACCACGTCGAGGACCGGTTCGTCGTCTTCCCGAGAGGCAAGCCCGCGGGCTTCTACGTGCAGTTCCTGCTGCCGCTCGAGTCAATCTCGCCGTCCGAGACGGAGCAGCGGGTCGAAACGGAGCAGGCCGAGGGCTACGTCGAGCCAGCCGTGGTGGAGTTCCAGGTCTGTGGCTCCAGCACAGCGGCCACGACCGTCACCAAGCGGGGCTTTGCTGTCCACTCATTCCACCCGAGCATGGACGGCGCTACACTCACCAAGATCCAGCGCATGAAGAAGAAGAAAGTGTCCGTGGTCACGGCCGAGAACAGCCTTTTTCTGCTCGAGTTTGACGAAAGTTGTCTCCCAGAGACTGCGTCGTTCTCAAGTGGACACTTGAATGTGAA
>JAASFV010000609.1:0-18277 GCA_023334015.1 Globisporangium paddicum
AGCTGCGATTTCACCACGAGAGTGTTCTGATGACGTTCTCTAACATACTAAAAAAGCTCGTCCGCAAACACAAAACTCGAAAAAAATCCACATAATTCAATTATTTTTTGCTGTCCTTAACTTTTTGGCGTGCACTGTACATCAGAAAATTGCTCTGTAACTTACTTATCGTCTACAGCACCATAAAACTATTTCACCAGAGTAAAAAGGGGCCATATTGTGTACATAAACTCGCAGATCTGATGCATCCAGTTTCCATGATATCGAACCTTGCAGCGATGGGTTCACACTGAAGACCCAAAGGTCGCTCTGGCTTCTACGCGCTCTCGCTCCTTCATTCCAGCATTCGCCCTCCGCCTCGCACGAAGAAGATCCAGACGAAGAAGAAGCCTGAGCCATGAGCGCTGTGCCGTACGCGAGCGTGCCGCAGACGATCATGGAGGTGAACGGGCTCGTTGTGCGCCAGAAGACGCAGAAGGGCGAGGTCGTGGCGCAGATGCTCGGCATCCCGTTCGAGAGCAAGAACAAGTACAAAGTGAACTTACTCCCGCTCAACAAGGTGGTCAAGAACCAACCAGAGGACCCCGACGGCTGGGAGCCTACGGCCGAGGAGCTTGAGGAGCTCGACACCTTTCTCTTTGCCCACGAAGAGAGCAGCTGCATGACGCGCACGTGCATGGTCTTCTTGGGCTGCGGCAACTTGCGACCGCTACAGATGCACATCGCGGTGAATGGTTCCACGGGCGACGCGTACGTGATCCAGCGGCCATTCATGCTCGGTGCCTGCTGCTGCTGCCCGCTCGAGATGAACCTGGACGCCATCGCGGACGGGCAGGCGATGCGCATCGGCCGGGTGCGCGAGGACTTCTCTCCGTATTTCGGCAAGTGCATGTCCGCCTGCTGCCTCGCGACCACGTACACAGACATTGAGCGCGCGATGCCCGACGGCACGTACGAAAAAAAGTACTCGCTGCGCACGAACCTGAGCTGTTGCGGGCGCGTGAACAACTGCTGCGGCGCCACGTGCTTCAAGAACGACGCAGTGTACGACATCCTGGACACCAAGGGCGAGATTGCGGCGCACTTGCAGATGACGTACGCGAAGGGCAAGGGCATGGGCGCATGCTGCCGCATGGGCTTGAGCTTCAACAACTACATCCTCGAGTTCCCGCGCGACTCAACCGCCGAGGACCGCATGCTTTTGCTCACAGCGGTCTTCCAGGTCGAGTACCAGCTCTTCGAGAGAAGTGGAGACGAGTGAGTGCAAGTACAAGGGGTCTTTGACTACTTCCTGCAGTCAACAATCGTAACCACAAAGCCATTTGTAAACCAATCCAAATTCCGATATGACGGCCACCAGCGCGGGTGGAGAGGCCAAGACAGGGCTCTGGATTATAAACTTTATAAATGAAGTGTTCATCATCAACTTGCATTTTTGTGCTCCTGTCTTGAGCTCTAGCGCCGCTTGGAGCTCTTCGCAGCCCCTGGTGCGACTGCGCTGGTTGTGCTGCTACTTCGCTTCGTGGCCTGCATGAAGCGCCGGATGAGCAGCGTGTGGCTTCTCTGGGGGGTGTACTTTGCGGTGCCCAGGGCCTTGCTGCTGGTAGCTGAAATCGTCGAGCTTACGCCACCGACGCTCTCTGCGTGCCTAGACGAATTTCGACTAGCTCGACTCTCTTCGTCGAACTCCAGATGGGCCTTGCGAGTCTGCTCCTCGTTCAGGCGGCGTCGCTCTCGTCGCTTTACCCGCATGAGGTCCATGCTGCTGACCATGTCGCTCTGGGCGTCTTCTATGATCTCTTCCTCCTCAAACTCCGCGATGTAATGCCCACTGTCCGGTCCTCTCGAAATGGCTGGGTGGTGTGGGGACGACACTTTGGCGGATTCACGAGGCGACATCGGCCGGCAGGCTGAAGGTGGACGCACAGGGGATGTAGGGGGCACGCCTGTGGAGTACCTCAGTGCCTCGACATTTGGCCCGCGTTTTACTCCACTTTGTCCTGATGTAACTCGGATTCTGCGTGGACTTGCTTGCCCGACGACATCTCTCTCTCTTTGTGGCGAGGATGACAGCGAACTCAGGCTCTCGTGGGTCTGAGAAGGTTCTGCGCACAGCGAAGTGTCAAGACTCGATGCTGTCCCAGATAGAGGTCTAGGCGACCGTGGTGTGGACGGTCGACTTGCTGCCCTCACGGCTGGGGACGCTGGATGATGCGTCTCGGATGCGGTTTTTGGCTCATTGTTGTCAATAATGGGGCTCAAATCCTGTTCCAGGTCGCTAAACGTCTTCACGTCGTATTGCCCTCGTGTGAACCGTTTCGTTTCGTCAAACTTGGGTAACATGAGCAACCCATTCTTCGTGCGCTTGACGTAGTCGAGGCGATCCTTGTGCTTCTGCTTGTGAAAGTTGTTGGAATGCGACCAGTAGTCGCCATCTCCTGTGTAGTCAGGTGGCAGAATGCGCATGCAGAACTCCTGTAGATCGATGTCGTTGCTGTTGTTCGTGTCGTACCGCCTGAAGAGCCCAAGACACTGCGCAGACGTCAGGCGGAACCCGAGGGCCAAGAGCCTCTCGCGGAACTCGTCAATGGTCACGTGGTTACTTTTCTTAAAGATCTTGTACGCCTGACGGAAAATGTCGGAGCTCTTGGATGTCGCCTGCTGGATCTTGTCGCGAATCTTCTTCTCGATCTCGTCGAGGCTCCAGCTCTCCATCTCGATCTCCGTCATGTACTGATCTGGTCGCTGCTTCGCCTCGAGCTTCTTCTGCAGCGCTGCAATTCTGCTCATTTCGTCCGCAGCAGCGACCCACTGTGAGCCCGTGTAGTCTGGAGGGAGCACTCCGTGAATGAACTCATCCAGGTCGATGTCTCCACTGCCATTTGCATCAAATCGGCTGAAGAGAATATCAGATTGCGTACGGTCCAAAGCCAACCCGATTGTCTCCAAGGCTGAGTGGAACTCGTCTGGTTTGATCCCGTTCACTTTCTTGAATATCCTGAACGCCTGGCGAAAGCAATCGGACGACCGAGACGTGCGTTGCTCGATCTTGGCGCGAAGCATCTGCTCAATTTCGGTGATTGTCCACGAGCTCTGAACAGACTGGACCGCCATAGAATACAGCGCCTTCCGGGTCTCTTCCAGCCGTTGCCTGTCTTTCACGGAGGTCCAAAACTTGGTCGGGCAGTCATCGAGCATGACACCCTGGACAAATTCATTCAGATCCAGATCGCCACTCTTGTCAAAGTCAAAGAGCACGAATAGTTCGTGGACTTGCTGGTCCGTGAGCTTCAAGCCGAGTTTCCCCATTGCAACGTTGAACTCGTGAGGGGTGATCCCGTGAGACTTCTGGAAGATCTTATACGCTTGTCGGAAACGGTCGGATTCCTTTGAGGTGTGTTGCTCCAGCTTCTCACGCAGCCGTGAGAGGATCTGATCCGTCGTCAGCGTAGATCCTGCCTCGACTTCGAAGCCTTCGACGCCATGCCCGGCTCCGTGTCCCATGCCGCCGCGACTGTTTTCGTTCTTCCCACTGATGATGTCGTGTTCTTCCTCTTGCTTGCTGAAAATCGCCGCCGTAAACTCCGAGAGCTCGATTGTGCCATTCCCATCAATATCGAAGCGATTGAAGAGCGCAAGACACTTGGCGGGCGAGAGGTGGATCTGCAGTAGCTCCAGGTGGTGGTAGAACTCTGCAAGCGTGATCCCCTCCGACTTTGTAAAAATCCGGAACGCCTGACGGAAGCGATCAGTGCTCTTGGACGTCTTCTCCTCGAGCTTCTGGGAAATGCAGCTCTCGATCTCATCGAGCGACATGTGTTCATAGATCAGCGCAATGCCGTCTGCATTCAGAGCTCGGGGGCTTCGAAGAGCCGCAACGATGTGGTGCTTCGCTGTTCGCTCCCCACCATTCATAGGCGTTCGTGGACTGACTGCGGGGTTAGCTCCGCTAGTCTGCGGCTTCTTTCTTGGGGTTGGCGCTGGAGAACTCGGTCGTAACGATCGGCTCGCAGATACTGGACGAGTCACTTTAATTCCTTGCAATAAATCGCTGGTAGAACGTTCTCGGGACTTCGCGATGCTGCTCGGCGGGGATGGCTGATGCTCGCTGGCTGCTGTCTCGGCTGGAGTTGGATCAAAGTTGAAGTGGCCTGGCGGGAGGAAAACCCGCCGAGCGAATGTCGTGTACGTGATCTCTCCTAGATCTTCTTGGTCGATTCGCCCAAACAGGTCGAGACAGAGCGCAGGTGAGACGTTGAGTCCAAACTTGACGACTCGGAGATGGAATGCTTCTGGGGTGATCGTGTTCGTGGTCGTGAAGAAGCGGAACGCCTGCTGGGAGCAGTTGTCATAGGTGCTCTTCGTTGCGATGGCTGAATCAGGCGAGCTGAACATGGCGTGGATACTCCTGCGCAGCTCTCGCATGAGCACATCCACTGACGTGATCCGAGACGAACCGGTCGGTGGCTCGCTGTCTGGCCCTGACGATGCACTGCTTGCCTTCGTGGTCGGTTTTGCTGGTAACCCCTTCTTGCGATGTGGTCGCGCGCGATTAAGCGCGTACATGGAGCCCCGAAGGGAAAGCCCACGCACGCTTCGCTTCTCCATGTCCATCGAGCTGGAGACGAAAACCGCGGCGGTGTTGGACTGCGAGCTGGGTCAGTGGTGGACCTTCAGAATTCTTCACGGCGCATCAAGTCTTCCCGCACGCAGGCATTGGTCTATCTATACAGCAAAAGACAAATGAACTGAGCAGGTGTGTGGTTGGCCTCCACGTGAAGGCAGCCTCCACGTGAAGGCGGCCTTAGACGCGACTGGAGACAATTTTAGCTGGAAGATTTCATTCGCCATCCACTGGTATATATATAGCTAGCTCAGCGAGAGCATTCAGCAGTGGTGCTTTGTCGTGCCTTGTCACTGAACTGCATCGCGCAGTATGTGATGAGTAATCTATCAGAATATCACGCTGCCAAAGAGCGCCATCACCAATTTCGTCTGCTGTGCATTGGTTACCTAGGCGTACACGACCCGCACAATTTCTCGGATGTTGGATCGCGAATCTCGCTCTTCCCAGACGACTTCGGCTCGGAAGATGCCCTCGGAGTGCACAATTTCGAGGAAGTGCTGCACGCTGCCACCCACACCAAAGTAGTACTTCTTGGCCGCGACGAGTGCCATGGACGCTGGATCCCGTCGCAAGTGCCGCTTGATCATCTATTCAACACGATCAGCGTGATAAAGAAAGGACAGGCATGGAGGTAACTCTCATAGATATGTATGAGCGTACCTCGTATAACTCAATGGTGACCGCCTCCGTGTAAATGGTTTCAGCTGTGAGGATGAGGTCGTACTGCGTCTGCTCCCAGCTCTGCCCTTCCACGCTCTGCATATACTCGGACACGCTCGCCCATGCGCCCGCGTAGAATGATGCTTTCGCATACAGACTCGCATCTCCCTGGATGTTCCTGTGCACATTTGGGCACGTCGTGAGCTCGAGCACCTCCTTGTTGTAGTCCATGAACGCCACATGCTCTGCACCTGCAGCAGTGCAACAATCCGTGAGTCGTTACAGCCCCGCAAGCGCAACACACGCATACAATCAGCACGCACCTCTCTGGAGTGCGTGAATGCCTGGGATTGCGTGGCCGCACCCGAGTTCCATCACTTTACGCGGCATGCGGAACGGTGTCTGGCTGTCTCGCAGCAGCAGCTCGACGTACTTGACCAGGTCCAGCGAGCACTCCCACAATTTGAAGCCGCCTTCGTACACGCCTGCCTGGAGGTCCGAGGTGGTCAGAATGGAGCGAATGGAGCCTGTTTGAGCGAGGAATGCCGGGTCCGTCGTGCTGATGAGCTCAAAGTCGACTGGCGGCGCACCGCTGCTGATGGGGACCTGCACGCGAGCGAACGCGCTGTCGCTCATGGCCACCTGGCCCCACACAAAGCGCTCACCATGGCGCGTGTGGTGCGTTGCCGCTGGAG
This sequence comes from Globisporangium paddicum, assembly GCA_023334015.1. Classification (NCBI taxonomy): domain Eukaryota; phylum Oomycota; class Peronosporomycetes; order Pythiales; family Pythiaceae; genus Globisporangium; species Globisporangium paddicum. The sequence goes on from JAASFV010000609.1 coordinate 5,983, forward strand.
TGAGAGTTTGTAATGGCACGTGAGGAGCAGCCACTGGCGCTACTGCGTCCGTCGCAGCGTCACCCTCCACGGAGAAGTTGAACGAGAAGGACGCCATATTCGTCACTATTGCTTGTGCACCAATTGGCAACCTGAGAGCACCGGTATTGTTTTTTATTACAAAAACGACCTATAAAATAATATTTCATAACGGTATTAGCGCATAGATTGCATTTTATTACGGAAAAGCCCGTTCGGTTCTCGAAGTGCTAAAAAGAAAGTTGCAGTGGTGATGGAAGAGCACGAGGAGGTCGAGAGCGTGTCGCCGGAGGAAGAGGAGGACGAGAGCATCGTGGACGCAGAGTCAGAGGGTGTCAGTGAAGGAGGTGATGACGAAGGCGACGATGACGACGAAGAGGACGACGAATCGCAATTGCGCTCGCATCGTGAGACCGTACTGCTGCACGCGGACGACCTGCTGCACCCCTTGGAGGCCAAGGTGGAGCAGCTCGCACAGGAAATCACGGCCGCCGATCCGCCGCTGCTAGACGACGAGCTGTCTACGAAGCTTAACATGTACGATATGTCAATGTGATGTGTGCGTTTGGATCACGCTTGCTGGTGCTGACAACGAGGCATGTTGCTGTTGTAACTTCAGGATCGCAGAGACGCTTGAAGACGTCGAGACGTCGTTTCGCAAGGAGCGAACATCGCCATATCGACGTGAAGGTGCGTTTAGCGTGTGTATTATGTGCGCTTGGTCCGCAGGATTGGCTCCTCACAATTAACTGCTCGCGTATGATACACAGGGCATTTGATTGGGAATCTGTTGCAGATCTTGGACCAAAACAACGACTTCTACCCGATGGTACGTGTTCTTGTTGACTTGGTCTAATGGTATAGAACGATCACTAACTAACTGACCTCACGCTGCCGGTTTGAATAGATCGAAGGAAGACTGAACGAGCTGACCGCCAATCGGGTCAAAGCAGCGATCTGTCGAGTGCTGCTGGCGACGGTCCCGGTCCACAGCCGGTTCATTATTCGCCTGCTCTACGATGAAGAAATGCTGGACCGAATGTGCGAGTACGCGACCGACACTGACCCTCATCTGCGCTGCTACGCGACGGGACTGCTTGCCGTTGGCCTCCGCGACCGATCTATCGCTGACATCGTTGTAAACAAGGAGACACCGATCAAGCTGCTCAAGCGAGCTCGTCTATACGCGAATAAGCTGGACAAAGAGCGCCAACAAGCTGTGAAGTACATCCAAGAGCATCTTCGAAATAGCGGGACGCGTCAGAAGCGGAATAACAATGCGGCTGGAAATGGTTCAGGAAAATCAGCTGCGACAAACTCGCAAAAGCTGACTGGCGGTCTCAAGCGCAAGTACTCTGAAGTGAACATGAGAATCACAAATGCAACAAATCAAGGGCATGTGCTGGTGGCGGATGTTGAAAACGCTGTTGAAATGGAACAAGACGAAGACCTCGCTGTGACTCAAGAAAATTCGATTCCATTGTCGACCAATGGCGAAGAAGCACTGGTCGAAGCAGACGCCGATGTAGCAGAATCGGCTCCAGACCCAGCTCGACATGAAGAAGATCTGAAGCGTCTCGTGTTGCTCGAGTTGCTGCACACTCTTGATTGCATCGGCTCGATGGGAGAGTATATGGAGCTCTTCGGACCAGCGCACAAAGAAGACATCATCGGAACGATCATCACCTTCCTCCACAGCAAGAACCCGATGGTTTTGTCGCACACGATGAAGCTGACGTCGCATTTCCTCGCGCACAAGAAGTTTTCGTTCTCCTTCATTGAAGCTGGCGGAGTGGAACTGATTTTTGAGACGACCAAGTTCCAGCAAGCAGCTGGACAAATCGGACTACTTGACCGAAGTCTGTCGATGTGCCTCCACGGCTTTGCGTCGTCATCGACTGTGATTGAGAAGATCCTGACTTCGGACCCAGAGAGCCTGCTTTCGGTGGCGTTTGGGTTGCTGTCGAGCCCGAACGACCGCGCGCGCCAGAATGCTGTCGTCTTCTTTGGTTTGACGCTGCCGTTTAAGGCGATTCTCGACTACTTCGAAAGGCAGAACGGGTTGTACACGTTGCTGAACGTTATCCGAGCTGGAAACAATCCGAAGTCTGCAGCGCAGCGGCAATTGTCGCACGATGCGTGCTTATGCTTGCGCCAGTATCTGAGAGTGCATCTTGCGCTTGTGGTGCATCGTCTCCGAAGAAAGCTGGCACAAGTGAACCACCCGTCAAACCGTGCGAACGTCACAGCTGCAACATCCTCCATACCAACGGCGGCAGCTGCAGCATCTCGACTCCCAGCCCGTGTGCCCAAGCTGTCGTGGTCCAAGCCCATCGATGTTGACGACAAAGCCCACGAACAGAACCTGATCTTTTACGAAAAATATCGCTTCAGTGTCGCTGGGACTAACGCTACCAGTTCGTGGTCGGCTGCATCAGGTCCAGGTGGAAGCATGTGGGCTCCAGCTGCAAAGCTAGTCCATCTTCGCGGGATCCTCGTGATGCTGGAGGTCGCAGCGATGATGGTCCACCTCATCCAGAACGCGAATCCTGATGAAAGCTCGTCGTCGACCCGAGTGTGGTCAGTTGAGCGCGCGCAGTTTTGCTTGGAAACGATGCGCGTGCTAACCTTGGTGGTTCCTGCTTTGTCAAGTGAAGTGTGTTCGACGGAGGCTTCGCTGGATGATATGAACGTGCCGAAGCGTCCAGGCATCACGCTTTTGCTCGACATTGCGACGAGTACAAACGGACGAGACTCTGATCTGGTCAGAGACGCGCTTCGAGTGCTGTGCAACTGTGTGTCCCCACCGCATAGCGAAGACTGTTGGCAGCATCCGTACAAGGATATCCGGCAGTTTACACTGACTGCTCGCAGTATGAGAACTCGGAAAGAGCACAACGAGCCTAGCAGCGATGCAACTAGTGCCCCACATTTCGACGGTGCTGATGGAGCGACGGAAAATGGATTATGCTGCTGTCTCCGATCTAAAGACGACAAAGTGCTTCGACCTGTGCGCAAGCTTGCCCGAGAGAAGAATGCCATCAAAGTGTGCACGCAATTGCTGCGCTACAAACGATCCGTCCAAAATGCTGACGCCATCCGACTTCTCGCCACTCGCGCACTTCTTGGACTCTCAAGGGACAAGCATATCGCGCAGATCTTGGAGAAAATGCAAATTGGCCAGTTGCTGTCTGATTTGATTCGCAACGAGCCGATTCTGGAAGAAAACGCGGATCTGCACGTTCGATTCCGCGAGTCGGCGCTGGATTTGATCTCGCAAGTTACGCATCGTGCGCCAAACGTTGTCATTAATGAGGCAACAGATCCCACTGTGCGCAAGATTGAGAAAGCCAGCATTGTCGCCCAGACGAAGATTTCGTACGACGACAACGAACTGCTGCGTCTCATCCACGACCATCTTATGACAAAAGGACTGCTTCAAGCTGCATCTACGCTGTCTGAAGAAGCTAAACTCGATAACGAAGCAGGCGCCAAGCCAAGCTCTTCGTCACCTCGAAATGATGCGTGGGCAGTACTTGGGAAGCAGTCGCCGAGAGCAGGAAAGAATCGTACTGCGAGCGATATCTCATCATTTCCATCCGCATCAGCGAAGACAAATGGCGGACTGAACTCCGATGAGTCGCGAAGACCGTCGAAGATACCACGCTTGACGTACTCCGGCCCCATGGTTGATCCCGAGATGAAGAAACACGTCGACGCGCTGACGGGAGCTGATTCGTCTCTTATGAATGTTAGAGTGAGCAAGTTCCCGTCGAAGACCAGTGCGGGACCATTTACGTCTGGTCAGCGTCGAAAACGAGTCAAGAAAGCGCTCACGAGCTTAAGCTTGTTCGACCACAAGAATGCAAAGCAAGCCTTCGCTCAGCTGCGATGGCCGACCGACAGTGTGCTCCCAACGACGCCCCAGAAAGCCCCAGTTGGTTCTAAAGCTTCCAGCCATGGCATCTCGCTCCAACTCGGAAACCAACAGAAGCAAGAAAGCAAACTCGACGGAATCATCACGCACTATCTTCGCGAACAGCATCGACAGTGCGCCAACCCTGTCGCGACAATTCCTCCATTCAAGTTGCTCGGTAAGGACTCGGTGCATCACTGTCCCGACCAGCCTATTTCGTCTTCATCCAACCTCAGTATTTGCAATCGGCTCATCCACCGCACTCGCATTGGATCTCGGTATGGAGTCCGATCGTTCGCGAGTCCGTATGCAGATGCTGGCGTGAATCGCTACGTGTTCAGCCGCTATCGCCCGTACCGCGTTCTGGGAGCGCATGGATCGGAGGATTGGGGCGGCGTCAGTGTTACGCGCTTTTTCGGAAGAGACCAGCGCGAGGTGCTCATGGGAAGTCAAGATGGAGAGATTCGTCTTATGAACATCGACACGGACAGTGTTGTTGAGCAATGGAGCTGTCATTCCGAGTCAAGCGCAATCATTGATTTGGAAACGAATGAGAACACCCGAATGGGGAGCCAAAACCGATTGATCCTGACGGGCTCAGCTGCGATGTCAGAATACGGATCAACTGAAATTGCCCTGTGGGACGTCAACAATATGGCATCTGCGAGATGGCGGCTGGAGTCCGTGATCAGTCCACAGTTTAATCACTACGGCGATCGCATCGTGGCGTTGGATGGAAGAATTCTCGAGCTCGAGGATGAGAGCAGCGGCCGACATGACTCGAAAGGCGCTGTGGTGATCGACATTGCGACTGGCGAGATTGTCTCCGAGCTCAACGACAGCATGCGATCGAACGAGTATGGATTAGAGACGAACTGCTGTTTCTCTCCATGTGACTCGACCATTCTCACGGACGGAATGCTGTGGGACTCGAGACTCCCGACTCGCGCGCTGTACAAGTTTGACAAGCTGTCGAATGTGGGCTACGGCTTCTTCCACCCGGGAGGGAATGAAGTGATTGTGAATTCGGCTGTTTGGGACTTGCGCACGTACAAACTATTGCGCATGGTGCCTGCGCTGGACAAGTGCAGCGTCAAGTTCAACAGCTATGGAAACATCCTGTACGCCTACTACCCGTATGCGGGGGTGAGTGTACTCCTGCTTGTGGCGTATAGCTGCTCCATTGTTGGCCTCTGATTGACGAATATTTTCATACGTTTCTTCTTTGTGTGCTTACAGGGAGATGATTTGGATCGCCGACGCAGTAAGCTGAAGACCTGGTTCCGTGTGCTGGACGCCAGAGACTACAAAGATATCTCGACAATTGAACTCGAGCGACCAATTTTCGATTTATCGATTGACGCGAAGAGCTCACTGCTCTCTGTTGTCGAGGGACGATATTTGGACTCTGATGACCAAGACGAGACGGTCTGCCGGCTGTATGATATCGGTCGAAAGAAGCCGAGCGAGGACGACTCAGATATCGAAGACGCGCATGATGATTCGGACACGTTGGATGACGATGAGTATGACGATGAGTCGGAGACAAGCGAGAGTGGTGCAAGCGATGACAGCGACGACGACGACACAGATGATGAACTCGGATCCGAATACATGGAGTCGGACGAAGAGTACGACAGAATGGATGAAAGCGATGCCAGCGGAGAAGGTGATGAGACTGAAGACGATCAGAGCGACGCCTCTGGGCTGTCAAATCGAGAAATCCGCTTTCTGTTTGAGCTTCCGGAAGAAGAATATTACGACGTGCGCGGGCAGTACTCGAGCGACGAAGAGGACGAAGACGACGATGAAGAATGAGAGAGCTGCTGCGACGCAGTGCGTGATTTACAAGTTTTCGATCAATGTGCACAACGAGATCACCAAGGTTGGTAATACACATCGCTGGACATTGTGGCTGACCTCACTCGTCCATGTTCTGCGTATTTAAACTTGCCAACGAAAATAATTAGCCCTTGGCTGAATGAAGCGAAAGTTCAAGTGAAGGCTCGAAACGTCACGACCCGTGACTGTTGGTCAGCTGGCATGCTCTGCCAGACCCAGATCCAACATAACCCTGACGAGATCACGCACAGCGCCATGGCAAGTAACCCCGAAGTGGATTGCGAGGGCGACAAGCCCGTCTTGCTCAAGCGGAAGGACTTCCTGGGCACGGAGGAGGCAGCCAAGAGCCACCCGAACCGCACGTACTACTACCGCAAGCCCACCGACCCGCAGCATGTGATCGATTCGTCGACGAGTCAGCTGGTGAAGGATCCGGGGGACGTGAAGGTGCTGCTGGCGCGGGGCGTAGCATTCTTTAAACAGTCAAAGTACGACCACGCCATCCGAGATTTAAACGAAGTCGCTGCCCTCGACAGCACCAACACGGCAGCGTACTACACGCGTGGCTTGGCGTACTCCAAGCTCAACCAAGTTGATCTCGCGATCCGCGACTTCTCGCACGCACTCCACCTCAATCCCGAGCACGTCAACGCGGCCTATGCGCGTGCATCCTGCTACAACTCGAAAGGAGACTTCGTACGTGCCATCGAGGACTACAACCTCGCGCTCATCAAGGATAAGAATATGAAGATCAACCAGAAACAGCAACAGCAGCAGCTCAAACTCTCCAGATCGACCAGCTTCTTCAAGCAGAAACACAACCACAAGCAGCAGCAGCATCAATATGAAGACAACAACAACAATCAGAGCTCGTGGTCCCAGCCCCCACCACCACCTTTGCAATGGGGGCGATCCTCTACGACTGGCAACGACATGACAAATTGTGCTATCGTAAGAGAACCTGCTGCAAGCTTTCAACCCAGCAACAACAAGGATTCCGCTTTGCCAGCTCCAGTACGCGCATTCGCAGCGAACACCAGAACTGCAGGAGGGAAACTAGTGGCATCGGTGACCGTGATTCCCGTTCATGCGCTCCCAACTTTCTCATCTTCGTCGGTACCGGCACCTAGCCGCTCACAGGAGCGAAGAAACACGATCGCAGTCATGGAAACGCCAGCGATCACCGCTTCGGTTGCCTCACAAGAATCTGCCGAGTTGCACCATGCGCATGGGTTCGCGTACCGACAGGAAGGGAACTTCCAAGCAGCAGCAGAGGAGTACTCCAAGGCGATTCAACTGAACCCTCGACACTTCAAGGCGTTCTTCAACCGTGGCTTTGCGTACGACAAGATGCGGCTTTTTGATGCCGCGATCACCGACTACTCCATGGCGCTGAGCATGGACCCCACGAACGCCTTTGCGTTCTACAACCGAGGCATTTCGCGGGATCGGAGCGGTGACTACCACGGCGCGCTCTCGGACTTCACGAAAGCCATCGAATTGCTGCCGAGTAACGCCGACTTCTACCACAACCGAGGCTTCTGCCACCGCAAGCAGGGCAACTTTGAGTGGGCGATTAACGACTACACATGCGCAATTCAGTTCAACGCCGGGCATTTTAAGTCGCTTTACAATCGTGCCTATTCGTACGACAAACTCGGGAAGTACGCTGAGGCAATCGAGGATTACACGGCGGCGATTCGTGTGGAGCCGGCGAACGCGAACGCCTACCATAACCGTGGCAGCACGTACGACAAGATGAAGCAGATCGATCTGGCGATCGCCGATTTCGACCGCGCCATCGAGCTGCAGCCGCACTCTGCGAGCAGCTACAACAGTCGTGGGTTGTGCTATGACCAGCAAGGACGGCATCTCGAGGCACTCAAAGATTTCATGCGCGCGATCGCCATGGAGCCCAGCAATGCCGTCTTCTACCACAATCGCGGCTATTGCTACCGGAACATGGGCGAGTTCCCGCTCGCCATCAGCGACTATAGCACGGCGCTGCAGCTCGAGCCGAGAAACGTCGCGGCGTACAACAACCGCGGATACGCGTACCGCAAGACCAAGTGCTACCAAGAGGCCGTGCAGGACTACTCGACGGCGCTGCAGATCGACCCGCACAACACGCGCACGCTGAGCAATCGCGCCTACTCGTTTGCAAAGATGGAGAACTTCCGCGAAGCGATCACCGACTACACGCACGTGGTCGAGCTAGACCCGCAGAACGCTTATTCGTACCACAATCGGGCCATCCTGCTCGACAAGGTGGGCGAGAAGCAGCGCGCGAGCGTCGACTTTGCGCGCGCGAGGGTGATCGAGGTTCAGCAGCAGCAGGTGAGTGGTGGCGGTGGCAAGGCGGCTGTCTAGATGGAACAAGATCTGGTGGACGGATCTTGTACACAGGGAAAGTTGGTAATTGTCATGTTCTCCATCACAGTGTTGGACTGATGGTCGATCTCTAAAACTTGAAGCCCGAGTGCAGCGCAACGACACCGTACGTGTAGTTGGTGTACGAGGTGCGCTGGAAGCCTACGTCCTGCATCATGGACTGGAACTTCTCCTGCGGCGGGAACTGGCGGATGCTCTCGACCAAGTACTGACAAGTTTGAGCGTATTGCAACTTAGTAAGACACTCACGAAGAGCTCCAAGAATAAAAGAGTCCAAGCGAACGCACCTGGTACGAGTCGCGGTCGTTCGTCACCTTCTCGCCCAAGAGAGGGATCACATTGAACGAGTACTGTACCATACACATAAATCACAAACGGTGTCAGAGGCAACCACTCATCGCTACTACAACCATGCAAACAGGACGTACCGCGTCGTAAACCGTGCGGATGAGCGGGTTAGGCACCTGGCTGAACTCGAGGCACATGAAGCGGCCGCCGGGCTTAAGCACACGGTAGGCCTCGGCCAGCGCCTTGTCCACGTGCGTGACGTTGCGGATGCCGAAGGCGATCGTGTACACGTCGAACGAGTTGCTCTCGAACTGGAGCTGCTCGGCGTCGCCCTGCACCCACTGGAAGAGGTGGTTCTGCGCCGGCAGCAGCTTCGCGGCGCGCTCGCGGCCGACCTCGAGCATCGATGAGTTGATATCGCAGATCGTGATGGACGAGCCCTCACCGAGCGCGTTCTTGGGCGTTGATAGGCGCTGCGCGATGCGGAAGGCGATGTCGCCGGTGCCGCCGGCCACGTCCAACACCTTGAGCGGGCCCACGGGGTGGAGCTGGTCGATGAACGAGTCCTTCCACACGCGGTGCATACCGCCGCTCATAAAGTCGTTCATAATGTCGTAGCTGCACATGCATATGCACGCATTAGACATGGCAGCAGCGCATCCACGGAGCTACAAGTTGCACAATAGTAACACGTACCGTTCGGCCACCTTGTGGAAGACCGAGGCGACCATGGGCTTCTTCTCTTCCTCGCGCACCTGCTGAAAGCCAAAGTGCGTGGTGCCATCACCACCCACAGGCGGAACGGTGGACGAAGAGAAACTGCGCTGCGCGAGGGCGGCGCTCTCCGTTGGGGTAGCAGCAGCGGTGGCGCGACGCAGCAGCGCGCAGCGCACGAGCGATTGCTGGCGGCCGATCATTTTCGTCCTCAGAAATGCAAATGTGGCTCATCAACACATTTGCCGAAAATCGACGAGCTTCCCGAGCTGGGCTCAGTTGATATCAGAGGGATCGAGCCTCGAGCCCCCCCTCAATATCACATTTATAGAAGCAAGGCAGCTAGATAGGAAGGATTATCATTTTTGGTTTTCATAACTTTTCACAACAAAAATGGTAATCCTTCCTATCTTTTTTATACAAAACTCAAGTCATTTCTATTTTAAAAAGTGCTCTCGAATGTGTTTTCTTAAAGAAAATATCTTTTTTACAAGCATTAAACTTGCATGAAGTATACAGTTCTATTGTCATGTTTGTCGAAAATGAAGAGCCTTTGAAAAAATCACTCGATGCATGTGAGAACTCTCATGCCGCTCTCCAATGAGCACCTTTCCAAGCAGCTCAAACGAGCACCTTTTCGAGCAGCATCATATTGAGAACACCGATGATGCCCGTCCGTGAGAGGAAAATCATGAAAGCCGAGTGATGTTGATCGATGGTAAAGCTGCTTGATGGGGTACCTTCAAGAACTTTTCCAGGGCTTCTCCCATGATTCTCCTTGCAACAGCACTGCACTGGCATCTTTGCGACTTGATGGGGGCACCCTCATGACTTTTTCCCTGAGCTTCTCCCATTATGCAGTAACTGCGCCATGGATCCACTTGGCCACCTAGAAGGCAAAAGCCATTCCCGAATTCAACCAGCAGCAGCTACGCACGAGCACCACAAGCCACTCATCTTCAGTCCCAGTCCAGTGCCCACCATGAAAGCCTTTGGATTTGCTATCGCCGCTGCCATGACGCTCGCAGTTGTGCTCGCTGAGGACCCCAACACGGCGGTCCCAGCCAACCCAGCAGCTCCAACCAATGCTGCGGCTCCGGGTGCTAACAACGCAGCTCCACCGAACAACATGGCAGCGGCAGCGAAGGCCCCGGAGACGCAAGCCCCGAACAAGGACGACACGAACAAGGACGACCCGAAGCACGCTGGTCAGCCACAGACGCAAGCCCCCAACGTTCAGCCACAACAGCCAAACAACAACAACAACAACCCGCAAAACAACAACAACAACCCGCAAAACAACAACGCAAACGGGCATCCAAACAACAACAACAACGCAAACGGTCAAGCGCAACCTGCAAACAACAACCCGCAGAACAACACGCCAACGCCAACGCCCAACCCGAACATGATTGAGCCAGCGCCAGTGAACCCCGTCGGCGGCCATGCGTTCATGGCGGCGAGCAGCTCGGCATCGGGCTCCGCGACCGCGGGGGACAGCAGCGGCCGCAAGTCGCTCAAGAGCTCGTCGGATTCGGGCAGCGGCGTCGTGTCGGAGCCCAAGAAGGCAAAGAAGAAATCGAATGCGCCGCGCGCTGCGGCTGCGGGACTTGTGAGCGCTGTGGCCATCGCAGTGGCTGCCGTCGTGTTCATGTAGCGAGAGCGAGACAACCCGCACACACAACTGCTCTATGCCTGTGCGTGCGTTTGTGCACTTGTGCATGTGTTGTTGTTGGTATTTTTTCTTGTCTAGAGGGAATAGACTTGCGACAACTCTTGTTCTGTGCTGTCTGTCCACTTGCGCGGACTTACTCGATATGCGGTGTGCCAGCTCTCTCGCTTCAACTTGACACGCACGCAAACCCAAACTGTCACAGTGTCTTTTTTATGTACACAAATTCAGCCATCTCGCAACAACACAACAACAGTTCGAGCAAGATACAAGTACTGTACGTTGGGTCAACACGCCCAGTAACACTTGCGGTACTTGCTTGCTGATGGAGTTGCGTACATGCCAGCGGACGGGCGCTCTTGAACTTTGCCGCAGAGAGCACTGGGGTCTGTCTGTATAGCTGTCCCAGGACGTCCTCAGCCCTCCCCACGAGTGAGCTCTCCAAGCCCCCAACCCAGTACCTCATTCCAACATTCGCCAGCGACTACAACAGCCACCTCCCCACCACCACCACCACCACCTCCACCCCTTCTCTCAAACATGAAGTGCTTCTCCATCATCCTCGCTGCCATCGCCGTCGCTGCTGTCTCCGCCGCCGAAACCGCCTCCTCGGCCGCCGGCACCACTGCCGTCGTCACTGCTAAGGACGGATCCGCCGCTGGCTCGGCCGGTGCCGCCGTCTCGGCGGGCTCGACCACGACCACCGCGGCCAAGGACGATGACAGCGACTCGACCAAGGGCTCCGGCTCGACGGCCAGCAGCAGCACCACCACGACCACCAAGCCCAAGAGCGTGCCGTCGCCAACGCCGTCGCCAGCCTCGGGCGCCGCTACGGTCGCTGCCGCCACCGTCAGCGTGGCCGTCACGGCCGCGACCGCCACTTACTTCTTGTAAGAGGCCGGGCGCCGCGGAGACGATGAACTTGAAGAGCTCACCTCCGATCGCGAGTGCTATAGCGACTCGACCAACGCGTGAGAGAAACGCGGTCGACTCTGCCTGAGTCAGCACGCTCTCGTACACTACACTACACTGCATACATTACACTAGAAAATACAAAGAAATAACTCTTGACGACTCCTTCGGCCTTGTACGATAAGCTATTTCATTTCACCGCAGTCAGGAACAATGCTGGGGAACGAACTGACACTGTAACTAGAGCTCCCAGCGCAGCAGCAGTAGCTACGCGTCTTCGTCGAGTCCTGGCTTCTCAGCGGCGTCAAGTCTACCGAGCATCCCTAGAGAGCAGAAGCAGCACACTGGACCGCGACCTGGGAACGGTGCCACGAGATCAGCCAGCCGCTCTCTCACTATTTGGCATGCTTGCGTCTGCCAACGGTTGAAAGGCACCAGACTCAGAGCTAGTGCTGACGGTGCAAGCGGGGGGGGGGGGGGGGGGGGGGGGGGGGGGGGGGGGGGGGGGGGGGGGGGGGGGGGGGGGGGGGGGGGGGGGGGGG
>JAASFV010000610.1:0-18261 GCA_023334015.1 Globisporangium paddicum
CCCCCCCCCCCCTCCCCCTGATCTTGCAACTTGAATCTCGAGACTGATTCTCTGGCAATCGCGGGCATCTTGGGAGTGGGCGTCATCTGGGGACAAGAAAGCAATCTTGGAGACCATTGACACTTGAAAATTCTCGGGACTTTGTCACACTAGCGTTGCACCGGCGTAATTTGGGGGCGCCATCATAATATCTCCCGTTGACAGCTTATCAGCTTGTGATTGGGCGGTCATAGCCTCGTGTAGAGGGGAAGCGGTTAGCTTTCATGTCCACCTACGCTTCTCGCGTGCGGTAAGACCGTGGGGAGCAGACGTGCACTGGACGGTTCGCGGTAGGAAGCCCAAAGCGCTCGCACGTCTAGAAAGGACACGCATTGGCGAGGCGAAGAGGGTCACGGTGCAGGCGTTGGCGAGTTCCAGAGTCGTACAAGATGGGGCTGATCTACTCGCGTGGAAGGACACGAGGACGGTGAAAGGCGTCACTGCCTACGTTGCCCAGGCTCTTTACCGCATCAAATCCAACAAGCTGCATCTATGGAACCGAGCAGCCACAGACCTTGGAGAAGGCGGCGATCGCGCAACGCGGTCTATAACGCCGACGATAATGCATGTGGGTGAGAACACCAGTCCAAGAACCTGTTAGTTTCTGCTTTGGCCTTTGAGTACAGAATTGGACGTGGATACTGTAGCCCACAGGCCAATAGGAGATCTGCATGACAGGCTATGCCTACAAGAGAGAGCGAGCGACGAACAACTACTGCGGGTATGAAGCCACGAAAGAAGGGCTAGTAATAGCATGGGCGGAACTAGCGGCACGGATCCCAGTCTTGCAGTTTACGGTGACAGCTCAATGATCATACATCAACAACAAGGAACAGCAACAACACGCTCAGCAACACTCAACCTAGCCGTCGATCGAGTCCAAGTACTATGCCAACACTTCAGGTGGGTCACCTGGACTCACATCCGCAGGAAGAACAATACATTGGCCGACTATATGGCGAATGTCGCGATGGACTCGAAGTTGCAAGCAGTGCTCACCTTAAGATCCAGTGGCCTGGACGAACTCCGGTTTCGGCACTTTTCCAGCTTATAAGCAAACGATATCACCGGCACAGAGGCCCCAGATGAGAGGCCCAACCAGCTCGTGAAACTAATTTCAGAAACATTCAAAGTCTAGGCTAAATAAATTTCCCTTCTCTCTCACTCACTTTTACCATCATCTTCATCGTTCATCGTGTGGGCGGAGAACGGACGGGGCGTGCGAGAGCGAGTTGGCGCGCAAGACCTGCTGAAGCAGTGCGTATAGCATAATAGGGAAAGCGCTGAGCCGTCGCGGACCAGCAGCAGGTGTGATGTCGCCGCCATAAAATGTGGTTGGAAGGGTGGCGATGCCTCGACCGGCACCTGCAGCCGAGAATATCACTATTTTGATATATATATATATATGCTGTATCACTAGAAACAATAGCCAACGCTGTCGTCCCCGCAGCTCACTGGAGCGTCCAAGTGGAAGTGACGGGTGGTCGGTCACTCACGCGCTCCGAGCTTGCTCTCGTGGTGGAGGCGCGCAACTGTGCTACGGGTTACAAAAAAATACTCACGCGTAGTTTCCCAGCGCAGTGCTCTGTGCTCTGCCTGGCGTTCAGTGGCTTGACACTGTATCCTGTGGGCAATGTGAGGCACCTGCTCCTTGGCATCTTGTTCATGAATCTAGCGCATTCCTAGAGCGTGAGGACTTTAATGCCTAACCTGCTGATCTATGGCGACTGCTCACCTTCGCGGTGACCAACTTGAAGGTGGTCAGCGCCCTACAAAGACAAACAAACACACATGGGGTAGCAGCAGCACAGATAGCAGCAGCACAGATAGCAACACTCTTTTGTTCTCCCATTTGACGTAAATAGGAAAGTATTTACGTCAAAACGGGATTTATGATACGGGATTTCTCTTCTTGTCCGATTTGTCAAGATCAAGATCAAGAGAAAGCAAGCGAAAATGGCGGATGTGGAGTCGCAGCAGCACGCGGCCGCCGCGAGCGAGCCCGCGCCGTTCGTGTCAGGCAGCATCAGCCTCCCGTCGGCAGAGGAGAACACGCTCGACGAGCCTGTTTCGGCCACCATCGTACGTCTCTCTTTGTTTCTCTGTCCAGGTGGAAAAAATCTGCTCTTGCTGACTCCTTTGTTGTGCGAACGAGCAGCTTCGCGATGTGCGCCTCGTGGCTGGGAAGCTCCGTGTCGTGCTCATGCCGAGCAACACGTCGGAAGATACGCTCAAGGCGCTTCGGGACTGTACGTCTGCTGCTGCTGTTGTTGTTTTTGCGGTGCTGGTGCATGTTTTTGATTGACTTCAATACTGGTTGGTTGCCATGTGTGCAGGGGATCTCTGGGGGCCGCTCATGCTTTGTCTCTCGCTTTCCATGTACGCTGCTGCTGTAGTATGAGTGCATGTGGGCAATCTATACTATTGTACACCTGGAAACTGACGCGATCTCTGCACAGTATGCTAAGCATGACGGCGCCAGCGCACCAGTCGGCGATGGTGTTCACGGGCGTCTTCGTCGTGATCTGGGCCGGCGCCGCCATCGTCACGATCAATGCACAGCTGCTCGGAAGCACCATGTACGTACATTGTGGATGTTGTCCTCTGACTACACTCAACTGATATTAATGTGATGACTCTCTCAATTTCTGCTGCCTGCAGCTCGTTCTTCCAAAGCGTGTGCGTGCTGGGCTACTGCGTCTTCCCGCTCAACATCGCGACGCTGCTCTGCATGGTGCTCAGCGTTGTGGTGTCACACGTGGCACTGCGCATGCTCATCGTTGGCATCGGCTTCGTCTGGTCCACAAAAGGTAACCCGCTTGTTACGTTACGCTCATTGCCGGTGGCGTGTCTTCTGATATTGATTGTTGGGTTTACTTCTTTTAATATGCGCAGCGTCGGTCGTGTTCATGTCCAAGCTCGTGCCGCCCAAGCGCAAGGCGCTCACCGTGTACCCCGTGCTACTCTTCTACCTCTTCATCAGCTGGATGGTGCTCATCCAGTAGCTCTTTCTTTAAAAGACTGACGCTTTGAGATGCTAAAGAGACAAATACACATCTTTATGGTAAGGAAAATGGGTGGCCTCGTGAATGTTATGATGGTGATGTCTAAGTTGCCACTCGTGAGGTGCTGTCACTGTTGAATTGAGCGAGTGGCCAACGGTGCAGCAGCAATAGCAGTCGACTGTAGACAGCCCAACTTAGTGAAGTGGGTGCGCACCAGGGCTTCATCTTCCCATCATCCTTATGACGGCACTTTCGCCTGCCGTCATGCCCGATCCGATGTGGACATTTCTGAACATATCGTCCAGCTCACCAAAACAATGATACATCTACCATACACATATTCGGTTTGGAGTGGACATTATTTTGAATTGTTCACTTGAGCTGTTCGCAGCAGCTCACTTTTTGATCACCACAAAAGCACACACGCAACGCTAGAAAGCATGAGTGGCGCGACGACGACGACCGCTGCGGCGCAGCTGGAGAAGCTCATCTCCGACATCGAGACGGACTTGGGCATCGACGCCAACACGCCCATCGGCAACGAGAAGACGGCGGAGGCGACGGAGCAGAAGCCCCAGGCGGCGAAGAAGGAGAAGGCGCCCAAGCCAGCCAAGAAAGCGGCGGTGTCGGCCGCGCCCGCCGCCGACCAGGCCGAGATCACTAAGCTCGACATCCGCGTGGGCAAGATCGTCAAGGTCTGGAAGCACGAGACCGCCGACAAGTACGTCTCGCTCTTGTTGCCATACGGCCGTGATCTGTATGCTCGTACTGCTTGGACTGAGTGATTGGACTGACGCTCACACTCGGTGTTTCTCTTGCTATGAAAAAGGCTCTACTGCGAAGAGATTGACGTGGTATGGCCATTCATCCGCTTGTGGGAGCACGTCATAATGTGTGCTTACTCTTCTTCTGTGTGTGCGTTCCACTAGGGCGAGGATGAGCCGCGCCAGATTGCCAGTGGGCTCGTGTACCACTACTCGCTGGAGGAGATGCAGGACCGCCACATCCTCGTGATGTGCAACCTCAAGCCGCGCAACCTCGTGGGCTTCAAGAGCCACGGCATGGTCATGTGCGCCGCCGTGGCCATCGAGGGTGGCAAGGAGAAGGTAGCGTTCGTGGACCCGCCGGCCGACGCCAAGATCGGCGAGCGCATCGTATTCGAAGGCCTCGTGGGTGAGCCGTACACACCGGCGCAGGTGGAGAAGAAGAAGGTTCTCGTGAACTTGGGCGACGACATGAAGACCGACGCGAGCGGTGTGGCCAAGTGGAAGGACCACGTCTTCAACACCTCAGCCGGCGCGTGCACGGCCCCGGTGGTCAACGGCGTCATTAGATAAGCATCCAGAGCATATGACCGGCAACTGCCAAGCGGACAAAAAACTACCGGTCGTTGGTTATGGCAGGAGCTACATAGTGCGAGTGCAAGCGAGTCGAGGGCAGAACATGCACACAAGAGAGGCAAATTCATTACAAAAGAGCAGTCAGTACCTTTTTTCTAGAGCCCTTCTCTAGTCGCGCTTGCGCTTGCTGGTCTTGCTCTTCTTTGCCTCAGCAGCGGGCTTGTCTGCTTTCTTCTTGGACTTCTTCTTCAGTGGGAGTTGCACAAACTCTTCCTCTTCTGCGTCTTCGCCGTGGTCCTGCTCATCAGTTGTCTGTTTCGTCTTTGCTTTGATCTTACCCTGCTTCTTCTTGCGACTCGCTTCCTGCTCGGCCGACGACTCGGACGAAGATGTCGGTGGCTCGTGGCCTGCCGCGTCGTCTTCGATCTCTTGTTGCATGCTCTGCTCCAGATCCTCCTGCGTGAACGCCTTCTTGCCGCTTTTCTTCCCGTCTTTCGCCTGTTTCTTTGTCTTTGTCTTCTTGCTCTTGGCCACCGTCGGACTCTTCACCACGACCTGCCAGCTGCCGTTCGCACCAGAACCACGACTGCCACGAGCATCCTTGCTCGGCGAAAACAGCATGACGCTCGCGTCGCCCGTGTTGGGGTGAATCTCATCGTCATCGTCGTCTGGAGCCACCGCCGTCGTTCGCTTCTCCAGTACTCGCAGCGGACTCTCGACGGGCGGCAGACTGCGGCGTCGTCGTCGCCGCCGCGCCGCGATTTTCTTGGCGTTCATGCCAGTCACCTCGTCACGCAGACGAACAACCGAGTCCGGCGGCTCCATGGGTGTCTCGCTCACGTCCAGCATGTTGAACGGCGTCGTGGTCGGCAGGTGGGACGGCAGCGGCGGTGTCTTCGGCGGGGTGGCCGGCGCCGTGTTCGACGTTGATGGTGACGAAGATGAAGCCGACGCCATTGGCTGCGACGCGCGGTGCAGCTGCTGTTGTTGGTGCTCGAGCTGCTTCTTGTGGTGCAGCTCGAACTGGCGCATGTCGTACTCGACCTCCATGGCCATCTGCGGGTCGGCACTTAGAATGTCCTTGACCTCCTGTCGGTAGAGCTTGAAAAGCTCGTGAAAGTAGTGCTGCAGGTACCGCATGAGCGGACTGCGCCGCGACTCGAGCTTGTGCTTGAGCCCGATAAGAACGGGCACGACGTTCTCCAGGAAGTTTTTCTTGGACATCTTGGAGAGCAGCTTGCCCTTGGCCGCTGCCAGCTGCGTCGCCACGTTGCCACTGGTTGCACTCGGGTCCGTCGCACTGGCATCGCCGCCTTCTTCACCGTCGACATCGTCATCGCCGTCTTTCGAGGATGACAGCTTAATGTCCGACGAGCACAGGATCGCGAACGTGTCCTTAAGCACGGCCTCCGTGCCATTGTCCGTGATCTGCGACGGGTCCTTGCACAGCGGCAGCTTGCCGTCTGTCACTTCCTCCAGCACTTCGTTGCAGAGCTTCATGGAAATCTGCAGCTTCTGCTCGTCCGACATGTTCTGCAGCAGAAACCGGTACAGCTGGAAACGCTGTGGGAAGCGCGCGTTGCCCGGTAAAGCGATCTCGGTCACGCCGTCGCGGTCGAGCGTGAAGTTCACGCGCCCCTTGTAGTTGTTAAACACGAAGATCATCTCAATGAACTTGTTGGAGAACAGGTGCGGAGACTTCTGGCGCAGAGGGCCGCAGAGCACATGGCGAGCGAGGTTCGCGAGCTCTTCGTCTTCATCCACCACTGCGCGAATGAAGAACCGCAGCAGGGATTCGCGCCACTTGATGTAGTCCTGCAGAATGAGCTGGGAAAACAGCAGTAGCGCACTTCGTCGGATCAGCGGGCTGCCATCTAACAGAGATAGAGCGATAGTTGGGATGTACGCATCGACCAGCGATGTGTAGCGAATACATAGATCGCCCAGGATCAGCAGGATGTTCGATCGAATGTCTTGGATCTTGCATGTTCGCAGCTCGCGGATCAGCATCGTGATGCAGTCCTTGGCGAGCTCCTGGTCACGAAGACAGAGCTTTCCCAGCGTCACGAACGCACAGACTCGAATGGGGGTCGGGATGTCAGTCGGGGCGACTGGGTCCTCGTGGTCGCCTTCTTCTTCTTTTTCTTGTGACTCAGATTGCGTGGAGCTCAACTGGTTGGTCGCAATTTGAGGAAGCAAGAACATCTGCACCAGGGATGTGAGGCCGGAGCTCACAGGTATCAGCGCAATCTCCGCAGGATCGCGGCTCTTGTCGTCGTTCTTGTTGAACTCCAGCAGCGCCACTTCGCCGATGGAAATCAGCTGCTTCTGGATCAGCAGCGTCTCATCCACCACTCTCTGCGGGTCCGTTTCAAAGCACATCCGGAGGTTCGTCTCGCACAGGTCTAGCAGCTTCTTCCCCCAGCCAAAGCTTACATCTCTTCTCGACTCGAAACTGGTCGCCTTCGCTTTGCTGATACTGTTGAGCGCAAGAACCGCGTCCACGATCACGTTCAGTGGGATCGTGAACGCGTGCAATGAGGCCAGGATGCCATCAGAGATCACCTTGGCATCTTGAGCGGCGATTACAGGCGACAGCGCCGCAACAACGCGCAGGATGCGCTTAGAGCCATTGTTGAACTCCACTGGCAGCGCCTGCTGCTGCAGCTTGTTCCAGCAGCCCACCACAACGTCCAGACTCTGCTTATCGACGTTCGAGGCTTCGACAAG
Source organism: Globisporangium paddicum (assembly GCA_023334015.1). NCBI lineage: Eukaryota > Oomycota > Peronosporomycetes > Pythiales > Pythiaceae > Globisporangium > Globisporangium paddicum. The sequence goes on from JAASFV010000610.1 coordinate 7,115, forward strand.
CTTTCCCGTGTGCGCCAGCTCTTCCAGTACGACCCAGCTGAAGTCCCAAAACCGCGTGAGGCTTGCATCGGAGCCCTCACTGTTGTCATCTGCATCAGCTGAGCTTACACACTCCTTGATCGCGTAGATACACGCTCGGAGGATCTTCTTCATCTCGACCTTGTCATCTTTGATGAGGATGCGCAGCGACTTCTGGACGCACTTGACCATCACGCCATCGAGGTGGCCCACGAGATTCCACACCGAGCTTAGCGCCTCGCGTTGCGCTTGGCTCTTCCGTGCGTCGTACCACGATAGAATGCGCTCGAAGATCAGTCGGTTCGTCCACTCGAGCGATGACGCCTGGACGCTGGCTTCCGGGTCTGCGCACAGTGGGAGAATGCCCAGGTTCCACAGCTTCTGGACTTCGGAGTCTTGAGGGAACTTGAGTAAAATCGCAGATAACGACTTGATCGCCTGAACACGCACCGACAGCGACGAGTCGGTGCACTTCGAGTGGATGTCGACCAGGTCCTTGCGCATGGACTTGCGAATCGGGCCGGGACGCACCACCAGAAGCGCTTCAAGAGCTTGGACAGCAGCCTTCCGGACAAAAGTCTTTTCGTCCGACAGACTCTCTCGAAAGAGTTCAATTAGACGTCGCATCAGCGGCGTCTCCTCCATCATCTTCTTGCCATCCAGCCCAGTTGTGCGCGAGTAGAGCAACTTCTGGAGTGAGAGTGCAATCAGTTGGCTGCCGCCACCGTCGTCCTCCTTCGTTTGACCGCCATTCATGTCTTCGTCATCCGCATCACTGTCTACCTCCTTCACTTCGCTGTGCAATGGCATACCCGAGAGCCCCAGTGTCAGCGCTGAAGAGATCCCCGCGATAGCCTTCGCGCGAACAGTGGAGATCTTGTCTCGCGAGCGGTCGATGAGCACATCCAGCAACGGCCCCACACCAGAGAACGCAATGAGATCGTGTGACACGTTCTCCGATGTCTGCCAGAACTCTGGCTGGAGCACGAACTTGCCGATCAGCTCCACTGCAAACTGTCGGAACTTTGCGTTCGCGTTTTTCGAAAAGCTCGTGAGGAAGCGTGCCAGTCGGACTCGCTCTTCCTCCTGAAAGCCGCGGTTGCTCTGCTGTTCAGCGTCTCCGTTGATCGCAATCGAGAAGGCGTACGTGAGCACTCGCTGGCGCTCTTCGGACCGCTCGGGGGCTTTCAGACAGATGTTCTGCAGCAGTCCCAGCCGCAAGAGCGAGATTTGGTGTTCCGCTTCGTCGCGCTCCACGTCGTCATCGCCCGCATTGCTACGGATGATGCGCTCTGTGCGCGCCATGATGTCGATCGCCAGTCGGTGGAAGCGCAGCGCGCAGCGGTTCTCGATCGCCAGCGGCTCCTGGAGCGTGATTCCTGGGATGTAGTAGTGCGCGATTACACGGGCGATGTGGATCGCGTTGCCATGAACGCCATTGAGCAGCTTTGATACCACCTTGAGCGATCTTTCAGTCACAACTTCGCCCGTGGCATCGTCTGGCACCGCAGTCTGCAGCACAACCATCATCTCGATTGTCGGAATGATCGACTCAGTACTGGACGCGAGCGAGAAGTTGGCCAGGAAGGTCGCCATCATGTTGAATAGGTCCAGTCCAAACTTGGCGAGCTTCTGCTGGATCTCCGTGAAGTCCTCGTTGTCGCGTCGTCTCGCGGCGATCTGCTTCTCCTTGAGCGTGCGCTGGCGAACCGACACGCGCGTCGCGGTCAACGCGCCGTTCTCCTTGGCGCGCGTGATTGCGTCAGCTCGCATCAAGGCGATCCACTTCTTGAGCACGTCGAGCACCTGGCGGTATACGTACGGCATGAAGAGCCCGTAGGCCGAGCCGCCGGGGATCTGCAGCCACGTGAGGTACACTTTGCTCGCGAGCAGCGCCTTGGCGAGCGCGCGGCGCTTCTCGTCGTCGTCCAGGCGCGCGTACACGTCTCGGATGTTGATGACCGAGTGCAGCAGCGCGAAGAACGTGCGGTACGCGGCCGCGGAGTGCGTGCGCTCGTGCTCGTCTCCGACCACCGCGATGATCGCCTCCTCCGACGCGAAGAATTCCCACAGGCGCGCGACCTGAGGCTCCGTCACGGCCACCGCGGCATTACTCTCGACACTGGCACCTGTGTCTCGGCTCTCGTCGAGCGCGGCGAGGTGCCTGTGCAGATACTTTGTGAACGCGCGGTCGACGCTGCGCAGCTGGTTCACCGACACGTTGTCCACGATGTCCGGGAAGAGCGGGTCGCCTGCGGACGCCGTCTCGCCAGTCGCGCTCGTAGTCACGACCGCCGTGCCGCCCGAGTTGAAGAGCGACGCGACCATGTCCTCGGGCACCTCGCGCAGCTCCAGCGCGCGCAGCGCCGCCACGAGCTCCTTCTCCATATTCGAGCTCCCTTTTTGAGCTTTTATTATTTTCGTGCGCGCGAATATTAAATAATTCACACATTCAAAAGACGACCATCACTCTTTTGTTGAAATGAAGGTGGACCACACAAACTGGTGTACCGTAAGAACACACATTTAAGACCGTGTTGAAAATGCCTGCTTACGGTGAATACCGTATTTACTCATTTGCTTAAATCGCAGAATAGATGCAAGCTCGCAGTTATTCCGTTATTATTGAAAAAGCAAGCAAAGACCATTTTCCGGCAAGTTGGCTACGGACATGGGCGGGTCGGACATTGACTTTGACGCGCTGTTGACCGAGTCCGCCGAGCTCTAGGATTAAATCGAGGACCCGGGCTGTTCCACGAGGTCGACAAAGACCGACCGGTACTTTATCGGCTACGTTTCCGGCTGGGTGCTAGCTAGAGCTCGATCGTGGTGAGACGTACGCATCCGAGGGCAACTACAGTACACTAACATGCCGATATACAAGCTACGAAGATAGAGCAGCATATTGCTGGAGCAGCAGCAGGAATAGAGAGACAAGAGCGACATCAAGAGTACCAGCAGCCTGAGGGCTCAAAATAGCAGTTTTTGTGAGACGAATAAAATATCCGACTTTATTCAAACATCCTTTTCTGGAATCTATATGATGGAGCTGGAATGCATATTGCAGTATATTTTGCCTGTGCAATCAAATTGAAGTTTGTCTTTTATAACTCCTATAATGAATTGGAATAATTGTGCTGTATCGCTGGTTGCTCAGAAATTCCGATACAAAAAGCAACACAGCGCAAAGGATGGCGGACAATGAGGAGACGCAGCATGACGCGCATGACGACAGCAGCTCCACAGCAGCAGCAGCAGTAGCAGCAGAGCAACGTGATGCTCTCACTGCTGAAGACGCAAATGCGGACGAGCAGCACACAGAAGAGAACCAGTACGGACTGCAGGATCTGGCCAAATTGCCGCTCTTGGAGCAAGTGCATCGGCTCTTTCACGCAATCCAGATGAAGTATCCGTACAAGGAGGTGCGTGTGCGCAATGACTGTATACACGTGTGCTATGTGTGCATGTTGTTGACTGTTCACATATCCATATATTGCATCTAGACGCCTGCGTGGACGAGCCTGCCAGTGGACCAGAAGAAGCGCATGCTCGAGTACATTCGCGACAAGCGCGTGCGCAAAGCGGCCGCAAAGACAAAGACGCCGGCACTAGCAACAGTCTCAAGCACAGAGCTACCACCAGCTGCAATGACCTCTTCGCTTCCACCACCACAACCAGCAGCCATAGCGCCAGTCCAACCAGCAATAACACCCACCGCTCTGATGCCCTCAGTGAAGACCGACCCGTACTTGCAAATGCTGCAGCGACGCTCGATCACCACAACCACGTCGTCGTCATCAGGAGCGACAGGTCCGAGTGCGACTCTCGGTGCACCGCACCCAAACAGCGCGTATATCGCACCGGCGCAGGTGGCGCAGTACACGGACCGCAAGAGCCGCACGGCGCGCTGGAAGGTCGTGGATTCGGAGTTCTACGACGAGAAGTGCGGCGCCTGCGGCGCCGTGCACAAGGAGTTTGACGGCGCAAAGGGCGCGCTTCTGAACACCATGGGCGCTATGATGAGCACGTTCGGGGATTTTGGCCGGCCTTGCGCGCTCGCGGTGCAGCAAGTCAAGGACCTCGGTACATTTGCCAATGCCCTGTGCGACCATATCATAGGAGTGGTGGCCTCATTGTTATGCTGTGTTATGTGTGTTATATGGACAGTGGGCGACCACGTACGCACGATGCTGGGACAAGCAGACCCCGAGGAGCTCAATGTCGGCCCAGGACTACGGGTCCGTTTTGTATATGTGTGCTGGGCAGCGAGAGCAATGCTGACCACCCATTTTTGTACCCATTTGAGCAGACGCTGGTCGAAGTGTTCCATGAAGAAGCTGCGTACTACGGCCGCTGGCGCGAGTTCCGCGGCGAGAGCAAGCACGAGCAGAACGAGCTGGAGGACGTTGAGGAGGACGAGCTCGCGGAAGAGCTCGACCTCTTCGCGGTCTCCGAGGCCGACTCGGTCTTCAATGAGGCTTTCCTGGTGCGTTTGTCACATTGATACCTCCTCCTCGCTAGTGAATGTGTAGGTAACTGAGCTCTTGCTGTGTGTACTGTGTGCTATATCATTAGGAACGGATCAAGTTTGCCGACGAGCGCACCAAGGCCATGGATTGGTCCATCTACGACACGTTCGCGCGTGGTCGCAAGCTAAACTTTATGAGCAGCAAGGGGCAGCAGTTTCGTCACTGGCTACACATCGGCAAGTGCTCGCGCGCGTCGCTCGAGTTTCTGAACTTCGTCGCCTACCACAAGTGCGTTCGTTCGTCTCAACTGTGTGATTTCGGTCTCCTTGTGAAGATGGTGCTTGGTTGCTGATATATTTGCCTGTTGGGAACTCTTCTGTGCTCTTCAGTATCGGACGACTGGTGGAGCTGGCGAACAAGCACCGCCACGACGGAGCTCTCCAGGCGATGACGTCCCCACTGACCAAGAGCGACATCCAGTGAGTATCTTTTTTGGATGTGTTGTCACATCCGTCTCGATCATGCTTGTAAAAATTGCTAACATTGTCGGCCTGGTACATGAAAATTGTGATTGCCTCCAGAGCTGTCATGACGGCGTTCCTCCCCGTGACGCAACCTCTGAGACGAGCTCCTGGCGACGGGAACAACGCCGAGGAAGAAGAGCGACTGGATGACTCGTCGATGCCTGTGAAAGTGCGCCGCGTGAGCACAAGAGACGGCGACATCACCATCACGGAGCGTATGACGACAGCCACAGCTTCAGCAGCAGCAGCGACGACAGCACAAGCCTCTGCGTCCCCTGACCGACAGGCTTCTTCGCAGAGCAGCAGCAGTGGCCCAACCCCCAGCAGCGAGACGAAAGCGCGACCCACGCGGCTCAAGCGACTCAGGTGATTTGCTTCTCTGTACAGCTACAACAAGTGGATCAAACGGCCAACTGTAGACAGTGAACCTGATCGTGTAATAACCAATCTCTGCCTCATAAATACAGTGCATCTCACAGCAAAGCTAGCAGTTCTTGGCAGCTTATTTGTCGAGCTCCTTGTAGGCCGTGACCTGGGCCTTGCTCAGGCGCTTGTACAGGCGGAACTCGACCGGCAGCTGCTCCTCCGCGACCATCTTGTCGGCAAAGTACACGCGCCTCACACGGCAGTTGGCATGGATCTGGACGCTGATCGTGTGCGCGAGCGTCGTGCCGTAGGCGTCGCGCGTGAGCTTGGCAAGGTCGAACTGGAGCTGGTTCCAGCACGAGGAGTCCAGGTGCAGCGGCAGCAGCGTCATGAGCGGGTGTACGCGCGTGATCTTCTGGAATGTAGAGGCTCGGAAGCGCCGAATTTGCATGCGCGAGTCGCGCACGTGCACTTCGACAGAGAACTCTTCGCTTTGCAGCGGCTTGACGAGCAGCACGAGGTGCTGCAGTCGGATGTGCAGCGATCGCTGGCGCTCATCGCCTTCGTCAGTGCTGCTGTCGCTGGCAGCCATGGGGCACCGGATCCATGTCTGGGCGACGCTCTCGCGGGCGGAGAGCTCAATGACGGACGACTGGATGTCGGCGTCCAGTACGCGTGCGATGCTGCGCGTCGGCGCCTCTTCGTGCTTCTCCCAGAGCTGCAGCGGCTTGTTGCTGCTCCATACAAACAGCAACTTCACATGCTCAGCATACAGCAGGCCACACATAGACCAAGAGAGCCCAACGCGCGTACGCACCCGACGCTGTAGAGCAGTGAGATGAGCCCCGACTGGTACGTCTGAGCGAACATGTTGGCCAAGTGAGCAGCTCAATTGGGTCACATTTTCACGCTTCGCTTAGGTACGAATGACTCGAATGTTTAGCGCCATCACGTTCAAAAGCTGGACGAGAGAGATGGCGGAGGCGAAGCGCACGGCTGTGAAGCACCAGCAGTGGATGCGCGATCCGGCGGCGCGACGCCAGTCGGTCCTACAGCAGCAGCGCCAGGCACGCCGCGACCTCGCGCTCCAGACGCGGCAGCTGCTCACGGAGGAGGACCCGGCGTCGGCGTCCGAGAATGAGCACGGCGGCGGCAAGCGCCGGAACCGCAGACAGCAGCAGAACCGTGCACCAGTAGAAGCAGCCAATGTGGACGGCATGGAGATCAGCAGCACGTACAGCAGCCGCAGCAGTGTTGACGGCACGCCAGCGACTCCGAAGCGCAAGACCCGCGAGGAGCGCGTGAAGCAGCGCCGCGAGCACTTTGCCAGGCAGCTCATGGTGCCCGAGTGGATGGTCGACGTGCCGCGCGACCTGAACGGCAAGGGCAGTGAACTGGGCGCCGGCTGGTACGTGCTGCCGCGGCCAGAGGGGAAGCGCTGCCTCGTCATCGCAAACGGGTACGTTCGCTGTCATGGCGTGTATACTCGCTGTATGTGTTGCTTGCTATACACTGACGGTTGTTTGTTTCTGTACGTGTGTAGCGGCACGACGATCGCGCGCATCCCGTCCGGAAGCGTGTTTAAGAAGTTCCAGTCAGCGCTGCCGAGCGGCTCGCACCGCACGAACAAGAGTACGGAGGCGTATTGCATCCTGGACTGCATCTTCCAGGAGCACAACTCGACGTTCTACGTGCTCGACGTCATGTGCTGGAAGGTTTGCTTGTCTGCGGCTCTTTGAACCTCTCAACCGGATAACACAGAAGAGTGTATTGTGTATAGCTAACATGGAGCTTTCGTCTGTGCGCAGGGCTACTTGCTGTATAACTGCACGACCGAGTTCCGCCTCTACTGGCTGCGCGACAAGCTGTCCGAGGATGACGTGTCGACGATCTCGAAGGCCAACCCGTTCCGGTTCATGGTTCGTTGCGTGGCTCCTTTGCTGGAAATCGTTGTGTGTGATTCTCACTACGGACTGTGTTGTTGTGCTCCTGTTGCTGCAGCCCATTCCATGCTACGAGAGTGACGAACATGGCATTACCGAGGCGTACTCGACGACATTTCCGTTCCTCAAGTGAGTCGCTCGCTCTGTGTGTTCCTGTGATGAACTGGACTTGGTACTGATTTCACTGGTTCGTGATGTCAGGGACGGACTCCTGTTTTACATGAAGGCAGCGCATTACGAGCTCGGGCTCTCGCCACTCGCGCTCGTCTGGAAAGACGCCAACACGAGCAGATACTTTGTCTACACGGATAAGCCAAACATTGTATTGCGCTTGGACGAGAGTAACAATTTCGTGACTCTGGAGGGCATCACGCTGTTCTCGGCCGACGCAGAGTTCCTTACGCAGCACGAGGTAAGTCTTCATACACGTGTGCATCATGTGATCCTAATCATCTTCGTCGCCTAACTCATTTTCATTCCCGTGTGAGCAGCTCAGCGAAGGTGATCTGGCAAAGTTCACCTTCGAGCACAGCTACGTAGACGCTGATCAGAAGCCGTGCCTGGCTGGACTGGCGTTCGACAAACGGTGCTCGCCGCAGCGTGCGCTCGCCGATAGCTGGACGAAGAGTCTCTTCCAGTGTAATGCGCGGTCGGGCGGCGTCCAGATCCAGCACATCATAGAGGTACGTCACTCGATGGGTTGGAGCTGCCTTGAGGGGATGGCCAGGCTAACTCTGTGACTTCTCTGGTTGGCAACGCTTGAATGTGCAGGCGGCGCAGACCAAAGCCGAAGGCATCCCTGAAATCGCGATGGAAGACTGAAAGGCGCTTCTTCGTCTCTCTGACTGTATTTATCAGGAGCGGTAGGCATAGTCCTTGGCACGTGCGGGCTGTTTGCTTTCTCCACGAATGATCATGTTCCCCCTGAAGAACGGCAGTGCTGCTTGTGGTTGTTGGTTGCTGCTCTCAGAGACTTTCGTCTTGACATGCGTCCGCTTTGCTTCATGAGTGCCAACTTCGTTGATGCCCGTCAGCTTATCGTGCGACTCTACCAACGGAGTGATATCTGATAGCTGCGACTTCTTGAGTCTTGCTTTAGTTTTCTGTCGCAGCCGCTGTGGGGCCAATGCAGGCAGCGAGCTGGGCGACGTCGGCGGAGAAATAAGTGGGGTTTCAGCTCGGTCTTCGTCGTCCAGGCCCAAAGCTGCTTTCCTCTGGAGTCGAACGATCTCGAGCTCGCTCGGAATGTGAGCAGTGCGTACTCTGCTATGAGACGACCGCACCGGCAAACCGATGAGCGTGTTGAATTTTCGCGAATCGCGAGCCAAGTACGGCTCTTGCCCGACCTCATCCATCACCAGCGTCTCGGCGTACGGCACCGTGTACGGGGCTGTCTTGACGCGCGCCCGTTGTCGTCGCTCGCGCTCCAAGCACCGCCGTTGAATCGATGGCAGGAACTCCTCGGACGGCTCGCTAGTCGACGCAAAGAACGGCTCGAACGACGCGTATAGCTCCGTCAAGTAACTGCGTCGCTCGTCTTCATCTCGCTCTCGCAGCATTTGTTCTTTTTCGGCAACTCGCGATCGATTGTCTTCCGCACGCATAAGAGTTAGCTCGCTCAGCTGCAGCCGCTTGACTCTCGCTGTCGCCTCGCGAAGCAGTTTGCGCACGTGGAACGCCAACTGGTCCTCGTGCGTCATCTCGGCCTGCTCCCTTGCCAGTCGCCCCAGTCTTTGCTTCTCCGTGATTTCTTCAGCGAGCATCTTCTCGGCCTCAACTGAGATTCGTTTGAGCTCTCGCTCTGCGCGCCGCCTTGCCTCGAGCTCAGACTGGTGGATGAGCACTTTCCGCAGCTCCACTTGGCGAACTCTCCGCATCTGCAGCGCTTTGTCCTCTCTCTCTTTCTCGATTCTCAACCGCTCGGCTCTCTTTTCCTCCTCGGCGAGCCGCTCGGCTTCCTGCAGATCGAGCAGTCGCTGCCTCTCGCGCTCCTGTTCGAGTCTCTCTTCTTCTTCGATCTCCTCGTCACCGTTGTCGATTCCACTGCCAGAGTTCCACCTACTCTGTGGGATGCGGAAGCGCTGCGGGAGGTTACCGAAAAAGTACGAGCGACTGAAGTCAGTTCGCTTTGGAGGAGTGAGGGATTTGCCGTCGTCGTCGTCATCGCTCTCAGCCTCCGCCATCTGGGCATTAAATTCTCGCGAGAGCGTGTCTTCCCGAGCCATCAATTCCAGCTCCGACGCTGTTCTCTTCAGCTCGTCCTCATCATCAAGTCGGTTCAGCTTGTCTTCTTCGGCTTGCTTATCAGCAGCTTCAGTGATCAACCGTTCTTCCTCGGCGATAGTCTCCTCTGCCAGTCTGATTAAAGTCTCTTCTTCGCTCTCGCTCGCCTCTTCAACTGGAGGCGGCTCGAGATCAGGAAAGAAAAATGGCATGGACAGAGGACGAGGCAGCGTCTCGAACACAATTGGAGCAGGGAGCTTCCCATACTTGGCGACACTCGCGATGCGGCTCTTGCGCTTCATGTAGAAGAGCTTCCTCTTCAAAAACGTGAGTCTGGTTTGGTCGGACTTGAAGTAGGCTTTCAGGAAATTCTCACTGCTCAGCTCGGCACCGTCTTCATCGCCAAGCTCCTGGGTGAGCAGCTCTCGGATGGACGCATCTGCCGCAGCTTCTTCCACTTCTTTATTCAGGAACTCCTGCCGCGACTTGTTCCCTGCTGCTTTCCACCAGGGGACGAACCTCCCAGCGAGCGCGAGCAAGTCAAAGTCGTCGAGACTCGCTCCTGAGAGGTCTGGCAGCTCAACCTCCTGCGTCATTGCAGCGACGTGGATGTCGGGGTCCAGCAAAGCCAGTGCTACCTCTTTCTCTCGGTTTGCGAGGCTCGTATGCTCCCACGACATGGCATTTTCGGACTCTTCAGACGACGGCCACTTGAAGTGCTCGAACACGAACACGAGGAGCTCAGCCGCGGGCCCGAAGCCGTCTTCTGCCAGCTTTCGCTCGACCTCTGCCACGCTCTGTAATCGCTGCTTCAAAAACCTTCCTCTCGCCTCCAGACGTTCCTTATACAGCAAAGACTCGTCAATATCGTCGCCAGCGTTGATTTGCTTCCCATACGAGTACCAGGACACGAATGCATGCCACTCGCTCGAGCTCGAGACGCCGGTGCACTCCGACGAAGGAACGGAAAGCCCTCTCGTGACCATTTCTGAATGCACAGCGGGGTCTTCGGCAGCGAACACGAGCTCCTCCAGCAAGAAGCGCTCTCGGATCCACTGGTGGTGGTTCTGCAAAGCTGAAAACCACCGAGCAAACGAGTGGACCGACAACTGCACTTTCACCTCAGAGCTCTCGAAATCCTTGAGCGATGGGATGAAGATCTCGTCCCGACTTGCATCTTCTCGAACGCATCTTGACTTGGTTGCAGCCATGAGCTCGATACGGCGCTGGGCTTCACTTAGACTGCTCCACGCGAGAAAGCGCAAGCTGTACTGTACCCCATCGCTCTTTTCCTTTCTCTCGTTGGCTTCGTTCGGCGAGACTCGTCTGCGTGGGCGACTAGTTGCACGGAAATCTAGCATGAGGACAGCCTCGTCGTCCAGTTCAGCAAGTGACACAACGGACACTTTCTCCTGGGGGCCGTACTCTTCCCGACACCCGCGCTTACTTGTCAGGGCTTTGCTTCTTGATGCCATCTGGTTGGACATTCCCATCAAGTAGGAGGAGGAGTCGTCGACTTCAGCTGTTGAGTCTCCAGTTGAAACCACGTTGCATTGTGTTTGCTTCTTCATGGCATCAGCTGGGCTGAAGCGACTTCGGTAGAC
>JAASFV010000611.1:0-18239 GCA_023334015.1 Globisporangium paddicum
GAAGTTGCTGCTGCAGGTGCGTGCGGTGGATGAGGTCGTCGCTCAGGCCCTGAAGCTGCTGCAGCCGCAGCGCCTGCTGGCCGCCGAGCGCCTTCGCGCGCACGAACTGGTGCATCTCGTGTGGGTTTCCTTTTTTTCGTTGCCTCTTCAACTTAAAAATATATATTTTTTGCCGTACTTTTAGCCAATAAACAATTGTTTTGTAGACTGTGTCGTAACCTGATTGGCTAGAAATAAACAGGTTGCTTGGAGTGTCTGATAAGCATTCGCCTGCCCCGCGAAAAATTCGCTGTATGCAACAGAAGGTGAAACAAATGTTCGTGTGTGAGCCGAATTGGTCCAACGACCACATCTGTACCAGTACATATACGTATTGGTTGCATCGTGTCCTGCTTTGTGCAAAGCAGCAGCTCGATCGAAAGATCCGCCCATCCAATCCATCAAGCTCTACATGTATCAGAATGGTAAAAACAAAATGACCACTTTAAGCCTTTCGGACACTACCATAAGCCCCGGCACGAATGCTCCCCACGATCGCAAGGCATGATCACTTTGATTTTAAAGGATTTTTAGGAATCCATTATGAGCGGATGCGGTCCGTCGGGATCCATTGGACGTCTTGGAGCAGGCTCGTGCCTCCACAACACATTCTCATGCGCTAGCTCAAGACCCGAATTGCTTGTTGCTTGGGCTGTTATTTTCTTACAACACAAATACTGTATACTGTAGTACAGAATGCAGAGCAGAATATTGCTCTTACAGAAATCGCTGACCTGATTTTTTACTTTAGTATGCGTGTTTGTATGCGAGAAGAGAATTACGCCCCTTGGGAGAAGATCCACTCAACAAAGATCGCCTGTCTGGTATTTCTATGAGAGTTTGTATGGAGTTGCTGCTGGGCTGGCGTGTTCGCTGAACGTGCGTGTTGCTGGTCCAATAAAAATAAAACCCCAAAAAACAAACAACATTTTAGAAATTTGCTCGACCGGATGAAACAAATCACCTTTCATAACACGGATATGTGAAACATACAGGTATTTACATACAAAGTTTCACTTTTCTTATTAACGAGTATCTGAACACTCTACTGTTTCTAAAAAATATTTCTAAAAAAAGATGGGCGTTGCAATGAGGAGCTGTGTTGCTTCGAGTGATCAACAGTAAATCTAGACACAGTGTCTAAGATCCATACAAATAGAAAATCTTCGTGCAAATTCACATGAAAATGGGCACGTCTTATGAAATGTTTTTCTGCCAAAAAAATTTGAGCTCGCATGATCATAGAGCTGAGGGAGGCGCCAGCATCGCGTGATGGAATATGTTCTTGGTCAGTTGCCTACTCGCCAATTTTGAAAAGTGCAGAGCGCAGCGATCAATCAAATACCTGTGACGACGGATGCTGAGACACTTTCGTTTAGAAATGCAGAAACTGTGTCTAGCAAGAGCCGTTGCCTGTAGGAATAGAGTGCGCGCCTTGTCTATTTGGGCATTCGCGCATTTTCCAAGAGCTACACAGACAGACGCAGAGCAGACGACGCGCCATCCATTTTGCTCACGTCCCTCCGCCTGCGATCATTCCCGCAGTCGCCAAGCAAGAGAGAGAGAGAGAGAGAGAGATCATGACTGGTTCGCGCGTGGACGAGCACCAGCCCCTGTTGCTGCTAGCGTCGCCTCAGACGCGAGACGTCGCGATCACGATCCATGACGAGGACGAGGACGACAACAGATCTTTAAACGCCAGTGTGTTCAGGTACACGAGTTTTCGCGCGTCGCCGCCGTCGCCGTCGTCGCTCGCTGCCGTGTCGCCCAGGTACTACCAGCAGCAAGCGCCTGTCGCCCAGCAGTCGCCGCTGCTGCTCAACCGCAAATATGTAACGTATCCGATCGATGACATTGCCGGGCACAAGCGCAATCGCATGATTGTGAAAACCGCTGCGTATGGGACGATGCCTGTCGAGACGAGAGAGGAAGAGGCTGCTGACGAGGATGATGAGGAGAAGCGCAGCAAGAAAACGACGACGCTCCGCTCGCTGCTGTGTAAGGTAGACGAGCCGCGCAACAAGTCAACTAAAGCAAAGGACGGCCCCTTCAGCAACCAGAGCGAGACTGAGAGTGACAGCGACGGCAGCTGCGGCAGTAACACGACCAGCAACAACAGCTCCAGTAGCTCTTCGCTGCAGTCGATCCTGCGGATACGAGATGGAATCTACGCGTGCCGAAAGGTGCGGAAGCAAGTTTCAGTCGAATTCTCGCTGGATGTCAACCACGAAGACAAGGACGACGCTAATGAGCGGAGAAAGAGCGTCAGCTCCAAGGGACTGCTGTGCGCCTCCAGCTGCATGCCAAGGTATGTAAGGCTTGGTTGCTATTTATTCACACCCCAGCGTCGTTCTCACTGACTAATGACATGTATCTGTTAATTATAGACGCCTCACCATCGAAGAGAAAGCTGCACTGTATCGCATCCGGCCGGACCTGCAGCTCACGCCCATGCCGCTCATCCTGCGCGAGCTCGAGGAAATCCGGCGCCGCCGCCAACGAAAACTCATGTTCTCGATCCTCGGCGGCACGCTCATCCTACTCATGATCATCGTGTTCTACTATCTACTCACCGAGACGCCCTAGACAGGCAGACAAGTACCAAGAGCGCGCCACCCATCAACGCTGGCACGCTCGTCCATTTCTCTTCGGCTAAGAAGAGCCTCCTGCTGCTGCTGGTGAAGAAGGGCAGCACACAGAACGTATTGGATGTCACGGAGAGTGCCTCCCATTTCTAACATTATTACTCAATGGCAACGCGTTTTTCGTGAGAATGATTTGGTCACGTGGGCTGGCGCAACGTGGCCATCCGGTATCGACTGTCGAGTCAGGAAGCCACGCGAGGGACGTCATCTTGAGGAGTGCTTGTACTATTTCTTAGCATAGCGTTCACTGAGCATGCCTCTCGCTCGTGCAGAGCCATTCATTCGTTCAGTGAGCCATTCCGGCGTCAGCATGGACCTCTCCAGGATCACGGCGAAAAGATCGCCATCTGGTTTTCATGTCGCACGAAGGTCGCTTGTAAGCAAGGCTGATATTTTCATGTCGCGCGAATGTGGTCAGACTCTTGATGTTGCGCGAATGTAAAGCTGTGGAAAGCAAAGTGGGAAAATGGATGCCGCCAGGAACGAGAGCGCGCGCCGAGAGCTCCGCGCGTTCCTGCGTGCGCACCGCTACGAACCGCAGGTGCGTCTTTCAGTTGCCCTGATGTGCAGAGGATATAACGGCGCTGATGTTGACGTGTCTCTTGCTACCTGTACAGGGACGAATGTCGCGCGCCGGCACGCTCGAAGAGAAGGACTTGGACGCGATCATTCGCGGCCGCCTGCTGCCCGTGTGGCAATGGGTCTTCCGCAACATCAAGAACGACGACGACATGGACGTACGTGCATCGCATTCATGTACGCAGACTTCAGCGCACTTGTTCACCTGTATATCGTGTGCTACTACGGTGCTCTAGATCATCAAGCGCAACGTACGAGTCGCGCGCCAGCAGACTGAGAGCTGCAAACCTGAGCGTGACCGTGTGAAATATCAGCGCAGCGCTCTTGAAACGCGTAAGAAGCAGCTTGAAGAGGCGATTTCATGCGCCCAGGAACGTGAGCGAACGTTACTGCGCTCCATGCGTGCACTCGAGAGCGAAGATGCGCTCGCAATCCAGACAACAGGCGACCGCAGGCAGCGCGAAGTGCTCAAGCTCGCGTACAACGCCCAGCAAGATGCGTCACTTGCGATGGTTCAAGCCAGAGTGACCGATGTGAAAGCCAGGGTGATGCGCACTGATGACACGCTCCAGTCGTCAGCGTCGGCTGCTGCTGGGATGAAAAATCCGATCGCTGTGCTGTTGAGAGAGTACCTGCGCATGCTCAAGGCCGGCGACGCCGAGGTCGTTGACTTTGGCGACTCGGACGTGGCGGTAAGTTGCCATATCGCTAGCTTTGCTTTCGAGTTATATTGAGCTACAGCTGACGGTGTAATCCCTTATGTATTTGTATATTCCTATAGCACCTTCGAGACTTTGGTGGCAGTGCATTGCTGCAATGGCTGCTAGAGCTAGCGACTGCAGCTCCAGCTCAGGGCAGCGACCTGCTGAGCTTCGCTGACCAGGAAGAGGCCGAGTACGCTGCGCACGTCGCTGAACACACGAATTCGAGTCGCGATGCGCTGACACAGGTGCAGCAGCTGCTGCAGCAGAACCAAAAGGAGCACATCGCCAAGTTCCTCGAGACCCAAGCACTGTATGCTCAAGCGCGACAGGCGGGTGCAAACGCCCGTGAACTGCAGCGGCAGACATCAAAGGACTTTGATCTCTGGACTGAGGACGAGAGCACCAGCATGGACGATTTCTCGCTGTCAGTCGCGCAGTCTGCCAAGAACGACCCAAAGTGCCTGATCGCTGACACTGTGCGTCTTGAGGTGGAAACTAACGCTCAGCGAGCAGCTCTGGACGTGGTCAGACAGACCCACGAATCGCTAGTGCAGCAGATCCAGACGTCCAGGCAGCAGAAAACGGACTTGGACCAGAAACTTGAGCTCATGCACAGCTTTGACCAGCGCCAGAGGGAGATTCTCGACCAGCTCGACCTCATGTTCCAGCAAAATCAAGAGATCACAGCGGCCATGGGCGCACGACAAGAGGAGCTGCAGCGCTTTGTGAGTGACAACTTACAGTACACGTATGAACACAGTGGGGATGTCATGGAGACGTGGCTGAAGCTCATGAGCGAAGAGCTCCGGTCGCTGTCAAGCACAGTTCGTCTCGACAACTTCGACACGGCTGTGAAACCCGTGGAACTAACGATGGACGACCATCGCAATCGGGAAAGAAAAGCAGCGCGACGAGAAGTGGTCATGGCGGTGCCGTTTTCAGAGTTTTACATCAATCAGATTCGACGCGAGAGAGAAAACGATGATAGCACGAGCGCCGGCAGCGGTGGTCTCGAGAAGGTGCTGAGTGCGTTGGGGGTGCCAGAGTACGGCAGCTGGAACAATGTGCTGACAATGTTGCAGCAACGCGATCATCATGGCCAAGCGGCGGCGCGGATGCTGCACGGGCGCCTCAAAGAGCTGGCGGCTCAGCCACATGAAGACCAGCAGCAGATGCGATCTTCCCAGCAGTCGATCAGCAATGGACCTCAAGTGCAGGCGCTGCTGTCAGATATTCGAAGGAGCACCGAAGAGATGCAGGCAACGGCCTTCCCAGCACTGGAGGAAATCATAATGACCAATTCCGACACAGTGGAGAAAGTTCTCGTCCAACTCCACAATGCGATCGACGCCTGGTCCGAGCAACGAGGCTTCAGTGTGCAGCTCGAAGAGCAGACCACCAACTGAGGATGCAAACGTTCGGATTCTGGTCGTTCTTGTCTCACGACGTCTCTAGATGACAAAAAGGCAAGCTCATCGAATGGACACCCATGAATGCGAGTATTATCTGCGTTCCTCCCAAGAGCCAACCCACGGCCCCGAAAGCCACTTCACGCGATGTGGGGACTGCACGCTCTGGGAGGCGGCGGTGAGATCAGCCTGATCGTTCTCGGTCACTCCAGTTTATTGTACGCACTGGTGCTCTTGCCTGTTAAAAGCCTCCCCCCCCCGCCACGAGACCGCAGTCGTACAACTTGATGGTACGCATGCTGGGCTGCAGCGACTCAAGCACAGTTTAGCTTTCAGGTCCAGCAGACATCCTGCAGACTGGTTTAGATGTCGCTGGGTTGCTCCAAACTATGGCGATATACGCATCGGCGGATCGAGCAGGTTGCTCTCACTATCACAAGTCAGCCAACGATACGACGTGGCAGTCTTCTCAATCCAAATATCATTTGGGCACACGGCTCAGCAACTCTCGTCGTCTGCATCTCAATTGACAATGGTGCGCCCGAGCAACCCACTGCTTAAGGCAAACGATGTGGTGCGAGCGACTAACGAGTTCGAGCACTTGCTGGAGACAACGGCGGACCACGAGGTCTTGCTGGCGTCGCGCGTGCCTCTCAAGGCTTGACTCAAGAGCTGCAAACGCGCAACACAAGGGGGCCATGATCACCGCAGTGCTGAATGATGGGGCAACGACAATCGACGACGACACGATTACAGATCTGTTCGTGACTCAGGTGAACCATCAGCCTCACGGCGCGGCGGTGGTTCAGATCGGACACCAGTTCGCCCGATGTGCTGATCAACATAGAGACCTCGTGGCTGCAATGCACAAGGCGGATCTCCTGGTGGCAAGTGAGGTTCGCGAGCCCAATGTCGTCCTCGTACCCAGATTTCATGTGCCAGCGGAAGTCCACGCACCCTTTGGAAACGTTCCGCGAGTGATCGTCGAGGTGGACGTAAAAAAAGCAGCGCACGGTCCATTGGCTCATCGCGTGGTGCCGAGGGTTTTTTCAGCGAGCTTGGCGAACCCCAAGTCATTGGACTAAAGTTCTTTCCTCGACGCGCCGATGCTAAGTTTGCGGCGCTCGCTTTGCAGTTCGTCCGCGGCGGCGATGGACGTGCTATAGCGACCAGGGCCGTGTCGTTCGATGCCGCGGCCGTGCTTACAAGTGCTGGTCTCGAGCCATTTTTTCCCTCAAGAACGACACACTCTCGCCTCTTGTCAAGCTACTGTCGCATCCGACACAGCATGACATTGACCACCACGTTAATCCATGGACCGCAGGTGGTACACCGCGTGCTGCGAACGCGCAGCAGCAGTAGCGATCGGATTGTCTTTACCTCCCGTACGGCGACGTCATGTACTTTGAGGCAACGGCGAACCATCTGATCCTTGGTGTGATGGACGGCTCGCAGATGACAATCACGCATTCCACATGGAGTTGTTCCCAATCTTGGCGGCGTACGCAGTAATTGACACGTAGTTAAGCGCGTTGGAGAGCTGCGTGCTGATAAGTGCTGAGCATTGAATCGACGAGCGAGGTCCGGTATTGTTTGTATTGGTGAGCTTTGCTACAATAGTATCGAATTTAAATGATGACAGTGAGATGCCACGCTGCGTCTCCACTGTTACACTGTACCTAGTCGGCCAAGCGAAGGCGCAAGTGACTTTGCCAAGTCTTTCATCAATCTTTTAGATCATCTGCTGGATCTGGGAGCTGAACTGGTCCTCAAGTCGCTGGAGCTCGGCGCGCGCATCGATGAGCTGTGCGGCCGCAAGCTCCTGGCTGAGCGGCAGGCCGTGGAAACGCCGCAGCTGGTCTCGTAGCAGGCGGTTCTGGCGCTCGATTGCCTCGCACTCGCCCTCGAGAGCGCTTAATGCTTGGTGCTCCGGACTGTGTGGCACATACTCAGTTAGTTACAGCAGCGAGGCCTTGGAGATCGCAATTCAGATGAGTGGTGGACGTACTTGGCGCGATGCGATGCGTCTAAGTCAGACAAGTCCTGGAGCGTGACGCGCAGCCGTGACTGTCACATTCAGACAGCAGCAAGTGCGTAATTAATTATGAACAATCGTTCAATGAGCCACAATAAGTCATTGGTTCCAGCATGGCGTGTCCTGAGTACACACCAGTTCGCCTTCATACACGCGCTGCTTCTCGCTCAACTCGTCGGTGCGCTGCATCATCGTCGTCGTGTTTTCTACCAGCCAAGCAAAGCATCAATGTCAGCATTCAGACTCCATCCATACACTAATAGTACAATAGACAGACCTTGCTTCTCGCGCTCGTCTACTGCATCCTCCAGCTGCTGCGCGACGCCCTGGAGCTGCGTCCACTGAGCCACGAGCTCCTGCGAGCGTCTGCGGCTCTTCTCACCAGCAGCACGCAGTCCGCACGCCTGTCGCTCTGCGTCACAAAGCGAGGCCTCTAGGTCCGCTGCGGCCATCAGGAAGCTGCTGCTGCGCGTGTCCTTGAGCGCGAGCAGCTCGGCCGCCTCCGAGAGTACGTGCAGGTACACTTGGCCATTCTGAGCACACCAGTTAGTATACATGAGCTGTACACTGTTATACAGGACAGGTATGTACGCACTTTGGACAGGTCCTCCTCTGCGACGCCGCAGTGCAGCAGCAGTGTGCGCTTGCGGTCGCTCTCGAGGGCGTGCTCAAGCTCCACCTGCTGCGCGAGCGCATGGGCAACTTGGTCCATGGCTCCCACTTGTGATTTTTGATTTGGTGATGCAAATCAAACCTCCATTCGCCAATATTTTGTGGTTTTGACTTGAAATAAGTAAGGAAGAGATCGTCGTTGCCCAATGACAACTTTGTGGAAATTGGTTTGGAAATCGGCACCAGCTTTGGAAATTGTCGGCACCCATCAGCTGAAGAACTTGAGCGACGCCTGCGGCGTACGGGAGAACAATGCAGCTTCTCTTCGTCAGTCACATCGAAAGATGCATAGGTCAGTGTGCTGCACTCAGAGCTTGTCGGAATCTCTCAAGTATATCCATTGCTCATCTGAATTGCAATATCCAAGGCTTCACTGTTTTCACTAACTGACGATTAATGTCAAACAGACTGAGCACCAGTCGCAAAGCGCCACAAACATCTGATACAAGACCACCAGCGTTACTTCCATGGTCATCTGCTCAACCAGGAACCCGCAGTCGTGCAGCTCAATCATGCGCGCGTCGTGGCGTCAGCACGTTTACTAGTTCGCGTTCTCGTACTCCATCAATATCGGGAACAACCCCAACTGGAGAGCTTGGTCTTCACCGTGCGGTCCACGAAGCGCCCCAAGCAGCAAGTTGATCGTCGTTGGTCCCAAAAACATCACGTCTGCGTACGCGAAGGGATGGGAAGCGCATCGAGCCTCCCACGTCGAGCTGGCTGAGTCCATGGGATCGTGCCATTCGCCAAGGATAGAATTTGATTTCAATGACCTGGTGCACGCGAGGCTCCTGGAAGTATCGCCACCACCACGTGATCAGTCCGCGAGCCGTGCGGTGATGGACTTCTATTTCTACAATCACTCGCGGGACGTTAAAGTGCACCGACTCCATTGGATGCACCATGCGTCGGGGCGAAGCGCCATGTCTGGTTCCCAATGCAGATTGGCGACGATCATCTCTCCTCTATATGGAGACACGAGACCTCTATGCTGCGTCGCAAACCGTGCAAACTGGTGTCTGATCTGAACCACTGCAGCTTCATGCGGCGGGTGCACGACTTTCGTGACGAACAGATCCGCAGTCATGTCGTCAAGCACTTCAAGACCGCCAGTTTGCTGCATTGTACGATTGCTCTCCAGGTCCCTTGTGCATTTCGAGTGTGTTTGCACACTCGCTGTGAGCCTTACGCTTGAGTAATGAACGCAACATGCAGCACATCTTTCGGCAGCAGCAGTCGACTCGCCTCGTGTACATCATCAAGATCGAGAACACGTTACACAGCAGCGCTTGGCAAGCCGATCGCCGTTGACCTGAGACACATTTACATCTGCGTACGCGATCGAAAGCTCTCTGTCTTCATGGACTCGCGGCGCCTGCAATTTCGAACGCGGTCGGATGTGGCAACGGCGGACGAGCGACTCTCAAGATCCAGTGGCAGGTCTCCGCTACTAGCTCCCAGTCGCAATTTGATGCGGACTTTGAAGAAACGTGCGTATTTAAAGTCGTACTACGCGTTGGGTAGATGAGGATCTGCGTATATATCACCACGCATATCGTACATACGAGATATAAATTTTGCGTATCTAAACGAGTAGAATGTTCCCCTCTCTAATCCGTTCCCGTATCTTGTCAATCAAGTATCCAAGGGCTTCCCAAGCAAACAGGATAGTAATAATGGCTGCCGCCGAAAGGGCTCATCCCATTTGATAGACGCGACGCGACGCGACCGACGAAGAAGAAGAAGCGGCCGTTGATTCTCTCTCTCCATTGGACCATTCGCATCAGGTGTCGCAAAGCAGAGGCTCCACGAGCAGCCACCAAGAAGCTACAAGATCTTCTTCAGCTTTGCTTCTCTATTCGCCAATCCGCCACCAAGCAGCATCATGACGGGAGCCGCTCATTCGCCGCCGCCAATGGATGCCGACGTGGCGCTCGACGTGAGCTTCAAGGACCGCGAGAAAGGCCTACTGCAGGAGCTCGCGGCGCTTTACTCCAAGCTCAACCAGGTGCGCGAGAAGCGCGTCAAGGCCGAGGAGGAGTCGAGTCGCGGCAACAGCAATCATGCAAATGGCGGCAGCATGGCGGACGACGACGAGAGCACGACGAGCGGCAAGAGCCGCAAGCGCCGCCGCGTGCTGCTCGTGACACGCTCGCTGCCGTTCACGCTCGTGTGGGAGGACGCGCAGTCCCAGTGGCGCGCCGAGTTCCCGGACAACGTGAGCCTCGACGGCGCCATGGAGACGTTCATGAGCATGCACGAGCACTACGACTGCGTCTGGATCGGGTCGGTGCACGGCGACATTGAGCCGTCGGAGCAGAACTCGCTCAAGGAGCAACTTCTGGAGGACCGCAACTACTTCCCCGTCTTCCTCGACCCAAAGCGCGAGCGGCTCTTCTACAACGGCTTTTGCAAGACCATCATGTGGCCGCTCTTCCACTCGTGTCCACCGACGACGGACGACCAGCTCAGCACGCACACGGAGATGGATATGTCGTCTTATGGTGAGGACGACTTTGACATGGAGAAAATGTGGCAGGCGTACGTGGGCGCGAACCAGGCTTTCGCTGACGCTGTCCAGGAGGTGTACGAAGAGGGCGACTTGGTCTGGATCCAGGGCTACCACCTCACGCTCGTGCCACAGATGGTGCAGAACCTCTTCCCGAACGACAACATCGACATTGGCTACTTTTTGCACATTCCGTTCCCATCGTCCGAGCTCTATCGAATCATGAACAATCGCGAGGAAATCCTCACGGGCATGCTGGGCGCCGACCTCATCGGCTTCCAGACGTATGAGTACGCACGCCACTTCCAGAGCTCGGCAGTGCGTCTGCTCGGGCTCGAGAGTAGCCACAAGGGTGTCGAGTACAATGGGCACTTTGCGCGCGTCACGATCTGTCCTGTGGGCATTGATGCCGACAAGTACACGGCACTCGTGAGCACAAACAACGTCCAGGAGCAGCTCAAGCAGATGACGAACCAGTTTGCTGGCAAGAAGGTGATCCTGGGTGTTGACCCGCTCGATCTCACCAAGGGCCTCGTGCACAAGCTGCTGGCCGTTGAAGAGCTCTTCACGCTGCATCCGGAGCTGTCGAAAGAGGTCGTCTTTTTGCAGATCGTGACGGGCACGCCATCGCTTTTCGAGTCGCCGCTAGGTTCACAAGTCGAGTCGCTCGTGTCGCGGATCAACAGCAAACTTCAGGACATTGGCGCCGACGGACCTGTGCAGTACCTGAACAAGGAGATCCCACAAGAAGCGCTTATCGCTCTCTATGCGATCGCGGACACCCTCGTCGTCACGCCCGTGCGCGACGGTATGAATACAATCCCATTCGAGTACGTGGTCTGTCGCGAGGCCCACGGAAAGCACGCACGCGTGGTGCTGAGCGAGTTTGCTGGCTCTGCGCACTCGCTTGGCGGTGCGGTGCTCGTGAACCCGTGGAACACGGAAGAGCTCCTCGATGCGCTTTTGGCCTCGCTTCAGGAGAACGACGACGTCATGCGCGCGCACCAGAGCATGTACAGCTACGTCCGCACGTTCACGTCACGCCACTGGGTAGACAACTTCCTCGAGCAGCTCCGTGAGTGCAGCGAAGAGAATGGCCTTGCCGTCTCGGGTCGCGAACTCAGTCGCCGCGACATGACGTCGGCATACATCCGCTCGTCGCGTCGCCTGATCTTCATCACGTACGAAGGGGTGCTGGCGGCTGAGGCATCGATCCCGGAGCTCTCGTACCCACCTCAGGAGCTCATCTGGCAGCTATCGATGCTCACGAAGGATTCGCGCAACACGGTCGTGCTCGTGTGTTCCCGTAGCACGGCTGTCTGTGAGCAATGGTTTGCTGGCCTCACGGGCAACATCGTGCTAGCTGCTGAGTACGGCGTGTACGTGAAGTGGGTCGGCGAGCACGAGTACTGGCACTGCATGGTGCCCAACATGGACATGAGCTGGTGGGAGCACGTCGTACCACTGCTCGAGTACTACACGGAGCGCACGCCTGGTGCGTTCATTGAGCGCAAGGACAGCTCGATCGCGTGGCACTACCGTGATTGTGACCTCGACCACGGCCTCTGGCAGGCAAGTGAGCTGCTGGTGTCGCTCCGTGAGCTCACGCGCTCGCTGCCCGTCGCTGTGTGTCCAGGCAATCGCGTGCTGGAAGTGCGTCCGCAGAAGGCCAGCAAGGCGTGGCTCTTTGAGCGTATCTGGGAGTTTATGAACTACACGATTCTCTTCCCGGACGAAGATACAGTGACAACTGACTACTTTGGTGACCCGGTCAAGCCACTGAGCTCGCCGCTCGTGAAGCCCTGGGCTGGCGCAGGCGGGGACAACTGGCGCAAGGACACACCGCACTTGACACCGATCCATTTGGCTGCGATCGTGAATGCCGACGCGAATGAGAGCGGCAGGAAGGAAAGCGGCGAACGTGAGGAGCATGGCAGCGACGACGACGAGCGTGTGACGTCGGATGACAAGCATCAGCCTGTGGACTTTCTGCTCGTGATCGCCTCGGGCGAAGACCGCACGGACGAAGACTTGTTTGCGTATCTTGTGCCAGCGCCGATCGACTTGGAAGCTTATTGCCGCCAGCTAGAGAAGGACCAGGTGGACGATGAAGACAGCCAGCGCTTCTCGCACAACGACGCGGGCGCGACGGATTCTGTGAGCTCTGGCAACTTTGACGATAGCACAAAGCGCCTTTCGCCACGCGGCTCATTCCGCCGCCTGCTGGGTCTCGACAGCAGCTCGTCGAACGCTGAGAGCTTGGGTGAGCCCCTGCCATCTCCGCTGCCTCGGATCCCATCGCAAGGCGCAGACTCGATGGACATTTTGCTTCTGGGCCAGAACATCACGAAGCTCACGCCACTGTACGCACATGGCTCAAAGCAAGCGATCTCGGACGACGCAGCCAACATGTTCCCGCGCACGCTGCTGAACAATCCGTCGAACGCGCGTCGAGACGAGATCACGGAGCGAAGCAAATTCACGCCGCGCCGCGATTTTCCGCCGTCTGCCGCTCTCTTCAAGGCCATGAAGTCGAAATATGGCGATAACTTCAGCATGCACCGGCTCCCAGACACGCCGGCGGCCGCTTGGGCGCTCGTCGTGCCTCCAAACGCGCGTGCGAAGCTCGAAGATTCGAATGCAACCACGCCGCTAATCTCGTCGTCCCTAGGTTCAGGAGGGCTGGACCGCAAGTCGTCATTTACGTCGTCGACCGCAGTGATGGCGGGCTCGCCCACCTCCTCTTCAGCGCATGAAGGCGGTGGGACTGCTGGCAGTGTGGCGAGCGACAGCTACTCGCCGTCGTCGTCCATGGTGGACGGCGACGAACAGATGCGGCGTGAGATCGAGGCGTTGCGCAGTCTGGACGAGGACGTGACGGTGCGCAACGAGGACCACGATGAAGTGGAAGGCCCGTACCGGTTCCCAGTCAACACGTTCGTGTGCACGCTAGGCCGGAAACTCTCGCAGGCGCCGTACTTTATCAAGAACTCGGCAGATCTGTACCAGCTGCTGCAGGAGATGGGGCTCAACAGTCACATCCGCAAGCAGCGGATGATGTCCATGGGTAGCCACATGGACGAGTGAGGTTGCTCTGCTGCTGCAGGCGTTCGATTTGATAGTGAATATGTGCATTTGTGCGTGATGAAAGCAAGCTAAGAAACAAGAATATGAGCGATTTTTTAATTCATAGCTCACCGTGAGCCAAGCAATGATAGCACTTCACTCATCTGTGCCTCGAGTGGTGCGAGGAAGACTGGTGAGCTGTTGGCAGTCATGTGCTGACTCCTTGTGACGAGATGGATACACATCTGGATCGCAAAAGGATGAGTGAAGGTCACCTGAATCTGAATGATGGTACATTCGCGAACATTCGCAAAAGACGGTCGGTTTCAGTATATAATCAAGTATAACATATTTTTCTCAGGGAATTTCTAACCTTTTTTGCGAAAATACGAGTCAGAATGGAATCAGAACCGGGCATCTCAATGGTAAATGCTGAGCTGCTGGGGACCTACTTTCCTGCTCAAAGTATGTACAACTACTCACCTTCTTCCCAGTCATTAGGAGTGTACCCAGCAACCCTTTACCCACTGTAATGACTCAGCACGCCCTCACCCAGTTGCGAGTTGGTTGGTTGGTCTCACTTGCCAGTCTTGACAGTTCATATCACAACTTCCCAGCTCCAGCTCACTTGGGATTCCTTCTCGCTCGACTTCGAGACCACGAAACGCTCTCCAGTATCGATTTCATCTCCATGAACTCGAGTCCAGAACCTCCGATGGCCTCACATACAACAAGCCCAGGCATGTCATTCCTGGCTCACGCGGCCGGGTCCGCCGCTACGCCACGACCTACTGCCGCCGCAGTCGCCACCAGCCAGAAACCGAGACGCCGCCGCCCACGTACAGCCATCAATCTACCAGCGGAGGAAATCTCGAAACTCGACAAGGAGGAGCTCAAGAAAATAAAAAACCGCATCGCGGCGGCGCGTGCGCGAGAGCGGTCCCAGCAGCGCGTAAGCGAGCTCGAGGCCATCATCCGCGAGCTCTGGGGTCGTGTGCAGTACGTCGAGGGTGTGGTCCAGGAGCTCCGGCCAGATCTGAGTCTGCGAGAGCTCTACGGCGGCTACAAGCCGCAGGTGCAGCTGAGTCAGTCGACACTCACGTCCTCCACGGGCGCCTTCCAGGCCCCCAACGCTACCTTCGACCTGCGCGAGCTCGCGTGGATGTTCACGGCCAAGGACGCAGAGAGCAGCAGCTGATGTCAACAGTGAGGCTGGGCCAACCAGCCTCGAATAAACAGCACAAAGTGAAGCACTATACCGTAACTAGCTTCGAGAAATGCCATATACCCCAAATAAATAAATGAATGAATGGCCTGAAGTCTTTTCAGTTCGTGCTTGTTGAGATTATGGTATTATTTTGTGTGTTGGGCAGCACTAATGGATAAAGATGGTGAGAAGTGTAATGAAAGCATGAAGCAATGCACCTGAGAAGACCCGAGGCCACCAAGAAGAAGATCTGGACGGACTGGATTGATTCAAATGACTGGCAGCCAGCCAACCATAGTCGCAGTCCCGAAAGCCTCTTTAGCCACTGGCCAGCAGCTTAGCGGAACTGGGACTTGAGCACAAGTAGACGGCCGTCGATCGCGTCCACCTCCACATCGCAGATCGTGCGCAGGATGTCCTTGAGCAACGCCTTGTCGTTGTCCGTGACGATGAGCTTCTTGAGCTTTTTGAGCAGGTCGCGCGTGCGCATGCGGCCGCCGTAGCGGATCAGCTCCTGCTGCACACCGGCTTCCGTAAGCTTGTTGGCCGCAGACGATGACGACGAGCCGCTCGACGTCTTCGCCTGCTTCATGGGCGTCTCGTCCTTGGCCTTGCTGATCTCGTCCGCCTTGCGCTTGCCGCTCGCGGTATCCGCCGCGCCATTGACGCCCTTGGCCGACGCACCGCTGCTGTTTGCGTCCGCACCCAAGCTGCCATTGTCGGCCCCATTGCCATTCCCCGCAGCCGCCTTGGACCCGTCACTGGGACCAGCCCCGCCGTCCGAGCGGTCGTAGATGATGTTCCCGCCAAGGTCGCGCTTGATCTTGTCCATGTCCTTGGCCGAGTAGTCGTCGTCCGAGCCGTCCTGGTCGTCGTCACCATCATTCTCCTTGCCTGGCTCGGCCATCTCGCCGCTCTGCGCGCGCTTGAGCAGGTCTTTCATGGCCTGGCCTGTCTCCGTGAGCTTGCCCGTGCCCTCAGGGTCAACCTCAAACTCCTCGTCCTCCGAGTCCGACGCGATCGCCTTGGTGTCCTCATGCTCGATCTCGGCCTCGCTCTCGTCATCGTCGAACTTCTCGTCAAAGTCGCCGCCGTCTTCACCCTGAGCGCCGCCCTGGGCCTTCTTGGGGCGCACGACGCGCTTCGGACGGCTGTCCTGGACGCCAAACATGTCCTCGGCCTCGGTCTTTTTGGCCTTGGAGGCGCCACCGCCGCCCACAGCGCCTGTGCGCACGCGCGGCGCGCTCACCGTGTCACCGTTGTCGGTCTTGTCCTCGCCGGCGAGCTTGTGCTTCATGAGCCAGCGCTCGACGGCGCGCTTCTTCTCGTTGTTGAGGTCCTCGGCCTCCTCGAGCGTGAGCGTGCGGTAGTTAAGAGGCTTCTTGAAGCGAAACCACTGCTCGATCGGAATCACGCTGAACTCATCGTTGTGACGGTTCTTCACGAGCAGCATGTACGTCGAGCTCTGGCCGCCCTCGAACACGCCGTTGAACTTGTTCTTGCCGTCCTTGTCCTCGATGACCCAGCCGGCCGTGCGCGTGTCCTTGCGCCGGCGACGGCGGCGCTTGCGCAGTGCCGGGTTGTATCCGACCTCCTCGTCCTTCTTCTCCTCGTCGTCTTCGATCACGCGCTCCGGCTCGCGGTACATCATGACAGGCTGCGGGCACTTGTGGAAGTCCGGCACGCTCGGCACGTCGAAGCGTGCAATGTTGTAGCGCTTAATGGACGGCGTCGCGCGCAGCACGAACGTCTCCTCCTTGGCAGCCGCGGCCGAGAACGCAGGACGCACCATGGCGGCCGCGGGCGGCGCCGGCCGACGCAGCCCATTGGGGGCAGTCGTCGGGCGGCTCGTTGCTGAGCCTCGCTGCATTTTGGAAAGTGAGCTGCTGGGTGGGGAACAAGAAGGGTGTGAAGTGGCATGAAGTAACATTATATGCTACTTCAGTTGGGAAGTGACACAAATTACTCATTTGGAAAGACATGTGTATGCATATTCTTCCTATGCATACGAACTTTGGAGAAGAAAACAAAGAGAGCCGATCCACAGCATATGCCAGATACAAATCAACCTCTCATAAGCATACCCCATCTTTTGCATATGGTCACACCTCCTTATAACGGTACGTTTGGGGCCACTTTTTCAACCTTGCCCTTATACAAATACCCTCATAAAAACGAAACTTCATCTTTTTCAAAAGTAAAAAATTAAAGCATGATAAAATAAATCTAAAATTTGACTTTTATTTGGCTAGAATTATATCTTTTTTTACATTTGGCCGAATTGGCCCTTATAAAATTTGTTTTGTATTGATTTTTACTGAGCTGTCCCTCGGTTTAGATGCCCTTATTCCTTATACCCTTATAGAAAACCACAATACAACAACTTATACTCTGCAGTGGGACCCCTAAATTTGAGCTCTTATAAAAAAAACATCCCAATATAGAAGTTATTATATAGAGGTGTGACTGTACTCAGTTTGAAACGCTCATTTGAAAAGAAAAAAACGCAGTGGACCCATCAGTGGTCGGTGCACGATTCATCAGTAAGGCAAAAAATATCTCTAATTGCATTCCTTCTTTGCATAACACCTACTCTTGCATTCACAATTTTCATGTGCTAATGAGAGGCTGATTTGTTGGCTGACTTATGTACACATATATCGTTTTCGTTTTAGAGAGTATTTTATCAGTTTAGATGAATTTGATCTGTAATCACAGAAAACTGCAAGAGACTAACTCCTCAACAAACCTGAACCAACTATTTGACTGCGAAAAATATATCCATGTACTCATTACCACACCCTGACACATCCTAATAAAAACCTTAACGCCAAACGGGTATCGACAAAGAACTTCAAACCAAAGCATGTCTCTACAAAACCCTAACAGCCAATACACGATTACATGTCAAATTTGTCTAAATTAATAAAATAAGGAAAAGGCCGGAAAAGAATTGAAAATTGTGTGGTGTGCCAGCTCCCCTATCACTTGAGCCATGTGTTTGGAGTGATTTGTGAAGCAGTGTATGATGCTTATGGCAGATGATTGGTCAAATGGATAAACGTAGCGGAAAATATGTTTCCATCCCCATCAATCATATTTGAAAATAAGTATGCATTTCGACCAATCATTGCCTTAAATTGACTTATTTTAGCCTATCACGTTTCCGTAACAGACATACTGATGGGCAATTAAACAATCTCCAGATCCCTATGGCTCCTCAAACAGAGTGGAACCGGGCGTTCCCGAGTTACTCAGCACAATACACAGAGTGAGGAAGCGTGTGTTACACGACTTCCACAAGGACTCGTGATAGAAGGGATCAGCAGTTCCTGCGATCTAATTGCCTATGTACAACAGAGCAACATGGACGA
>JAASFV010000612.1:0-18222 GCA_023334015.1 Globisporangium paddicum
TCTTCTTCGTTGTCATAGCTATTTTGGAGTAGTTCACTTCATCTTATCCGATCATTCTAACAAGATTTACAGCCATCCAAAAGAAATGTACCAATTAATGTGGACCAGAGGTAGTATAATTCTAGCCAAATGAAAAGTCAAATTCTAGATTTATTTGATCATTTTTAAAATTTTATTTTTGAAAAAGATGAAATTGCATCTTTATAAGGGTATTTGTATAAGGGCAAGGTAGAAAAAGTGGCCTCAAACGTACCCTTATAAGGAGGTATGACTGTACCCTAAAATGCATGTCATAGGTGGACCCAATGTACATACGGTACTACTAAAACCTTTCAAAAATGATAGCAACCGCCCTTTGACATGCATTTCGTAAAAACGGAAGCTGAAGGCGAATGTGGTCCACATTAAAATTTCTTTTTACAATGCGTTTTGGAAGTGATGACCAAAGCAACCATTCATACCAGCATTTTCGATGTTCATTCTACACCTTTTAAACCTCCGTCCCAGAAAAGAGCAACTCCGTCACCGACATGTCGATCTCCGTCCGAGAAAGGATAACTCCATCGGAGAAACTACCATAGAGAATATTATTTGCTCATATTAATTTTGACCGTTTATTGTTTTGCTCGTAATTACACCATCGTACTTTAGTGAATCGACTTTTGGCGGCAGCTTTGGCGCCATTTTAAGTGGATATGAATGCAGCAAGACCTTGCATTCGTGCTTGTCGCCAACTTCTCTCTCACTCCTGTATTCGCAAGCCTGAATACCAACCTGGAGGACAAGCAGCGCGTCCTCGCTGCAGTGGAGCGCGGTGACGACTGGAAGAACGTAGCCCTCGCCCTCAGCGTCAACTACAAGACTGCGTGGGACTAGGTGGACCAAGCGCGCCAGAATGGGAGCTGGGGTGCGTCGCCGTCTGCTCGCGGTGGGTTCCGGTACGAGTGTGTGTCGCTCCCAATGCAGGCATACCTACTCGAGCGGATCGACGACAACTGTCACATGACGCTGGCTGAGTTGGCAGACACGCTGCTGGCGGAGTTTGATGTGGGCGTGAGCCCTCAAACAGTGAATAAGGTGATCAACGGACGCGAACACACGACGAAGAAACCCCACCAAGGGAGCGAGTACACGAGCATCAGTGAGAACAAGGTCAAGCGCCGTGAGTACTTCTCTCGCTCATGCAGTTCCAGTCGCAGGGCAAGAAGATCTTCTATGTAGACGAGATCAACTGCAACATTTGGTGCTCCCGTGGCGTCGGGCAAAGCAAGAAGGGGAAGCGCGCCAGGAAGATCGTGACTGCGTCCACGGGACCGAACATGCACGTCATCACGTGCATCTCGGACGATGGCCTCGCATACTGGAAGCACCGCTTTGGCAGCTTCATCACAACTGCCTGCCAAGAGTGGATGCGCCGTCTTCTTCGCCACCTGCAAGCGTCGTTCTTGCTGTCTGACGTTGTCATCGTACTCGACAACGCTTCATGTCACTAGCATATCGAGCCTGTCTTTGGCGAGGAGGAGTTCTGGGAGGCCAACGTTCTCCGCCTTGGCCCATACTCCCCTATGCTTAACCCAATTGAGAACGTGTTCTCCACGCTCAAGGCTGAGATCAAGTCGTTCTTGGCGATGCGTCACCGAGCGATCTTGCGCACTCCACTAGGCATCACCATCAAGGATCACCACTCTCGCTTTCTCACCCAAGCTGCGGATATCTTGGTTGATGAAGTGGTCACTGAGGCCTTGTGTCGCAATTGCGCTGCGCACGCCTTGCGTTTTCACGGCTTCGCTGTGCTACTTGAAAGCATGCCTGTTGGCAAGTAAGTTTTCAAATACCAGGCAAGCTTATGTGTTTCCTAATGGGCCAAATATACACAATGACGAATTTTTACCAATTTATTAATTGATATTATCTATAAGAGGATTAAATTGTACAGTTTTCTCCGACGGAGTTATCCTTTCTCGGACGGAGATCGACATGCTGTTGACGGAGTTGCTCTTTTCTGGGACGGAAGTTTAAAAGTTGTAGTCTCATGATACTCCGCGATGTTCCCGTGGGCACGTAGATAAGTTGCGCGCAAGGTGAACTGACTGCAGTGTTATATACGAGGGGTAAAAGACTAGCATGGGGCTTCAGGTTGATCCGGAAGTAGTGCGGAACAGCAATGTTTTGATCAATTTACATTAGCCACACAATGTCTACAGACTGATCGACAAATCCTGGTCATCATCAAGCACAGTTTCAAATGGATCAACAACATATAGCTCTTCTAAGTCTTTTATGACCCCATCAAGCAGCTCCTGCACCTCAATCACTTCGTTTGGCTCAACAACAGCGACGGCCCCAACTCCAAGCTTGCAGTGAGTAAACCTTGCCACGGTCATGGACGCTGGAATATCCTTCCAAGCATCGCTTGCCCAGTGCGCAACCTTTGCTTGATCTGGAACCTTCATCTGAAACGTCGAAGCTGTCGGTCTGGCTCGGTGATGCAGCAACCAATGGCGTCGAAGGCGATCCTTCATGGGCTTGATCCAGACAGCATCGGCAGGCTGGCAAAGCCACGTCAGCCCGGGAGGCACCTTCGCGAGGACGATGTTCAGTGACCTTGCGTACACCGTTGCCTCTTTCACCCAGTGCCTACTGAAGTCGTCGAGAAGGAGCATCACGGGGTCGTTGAAGCTCTGGATGGACGCAGCCTCAACGACTTCAATAGCCTTGAATGCGAGCATTCGTGGTGAGACAGGGACGCCTCCTGCCCTCAAATCGTTCACCCACAAAACAATTTCTTGTTCCATGTCGCTCGATAGAACAGTGGCAACACCTCTTACCCTTACCTTCACATGCGAGCCCTTGTGCTGATCGACGGATTGCTGCAGTTCGGCTTCTTCTCGCTTCCAGCACTGAATCTGTGTTCGTTTGGACTGGTATGATCTAATGGCAAGCTTGCCATAAACCCGCTCGATTGTCGCTCGCATGCTGGCGTCCTTGAGGAATGCCAGTATCCCTAGCTTACGATCGACGCGCACTGCGCTGATAATGTGATGATGTGCATGCTGGTCGATCCCCTTGTCGTGATCGTCCTACAGGGCGCCGCCTCTTTGCTACTAGCTGGTCCCTGTTGGATGTTGTCTGGTCGATTGCTGTTGTCTGTTGGCTCATGGCTGCAACAGATTAGCGCTGGCCGCTCGATGTGACCGACTGCACGGCCACTGGTTTGCTGAGGACTGATGTGCTCTGCTTGTTGACTGGCAGAGAGGTTGCGTGCTGTGTTTGTCGGTGGCGGAGCATTCCTTGTTTGCTTGGCTACGAATACTTGCCGCAGCGCGTGGCTCGTGGTCACTCGTTGCTTAATATACGAGCAAACGCATCCTGCATCTTTCTACTTACGTTTTCGTACTTTTATGAAAGCGAGTATGTGATTGGCTCATTTTATGGTGCATCTCTCCAACAGGGGTATTGCTCTACATACAAAATGCGGTATATGCTTTCGATAAATCAATTGATCTGATAGTTTGCAAAAGCTTCACGAAAAATTGCGCATATACTCGACTAGCTACTTAAGCATACTCCAAACATGCATAATGCTGTTGCAAAGTTTTGCAAAAAACACGTTGATCGAAAAATTCAAAAAAAAAGTGGCTCGGCCCGGCCTGGAACGGCTCGAAAGTGGCTCGGGATGGCCCGGAACGGCTCGCTTCGTTTCGTTGCAAATTGCTGCGTTTCGCTGTTTGCTTGTCTGCTTGTCACTGTGTCCACTCCTCATGTCCTACCCGAAACGGCTTGAAAAGGCTCGCCACGGCTCGGGTGCTTTTTCATTGTTTTTCTTGAAAATTGACTTTTTTTTAACGAGGTGTCCGTTTTATGCGTTTTTTTGTGGTGGTGTCCTTTCTATGCGTTTTTATAGCGGTGTCCTTTCTATGAGTTTGAGTCCACATCACCACCTGACACACCACCTGACGATAGACACCCTTGGGACACCACTTCGAGCGACTCCTTCAAACGTCGCCATTTGCCAATTCACCAGCAACCAACCACATCAAACAACCGCATCTTCCAATGGCCTCTATCCCGCCCAGCATCCCATCGCTCACGCCCGTGAGCCTCGTGCCTCGGCGGCCGACATGCGCCGCGGCGCCGCTGGCGTTCCTCGACACGATCGACGCGGTCGAGATCATCAGGACCGTCGAGCGCGACGGAGTCACGTATTTCGTGCTGGACGTGTACCTCAAGCACTACGCGTCGCGCATCCCGACCAACCAGCTCCGCGAGAAGCAGCAGCACCAATTCTCCCACGAGAACCCCAGTCACGACACCGGCGCCTCAACGCAATACCGCCTCGACAAGCCGGACTACCAGCTCGAGAAGCGCTTCTCGGACTTTGCCGACCTGCGCTACCACGTCTGGGTGCACGCACAGAAGCAGAGCGAGGAGCAGTGCGCCTACGGCCACGCGTTCATGGACTTCATCGTGCACAGCCTCTCTCAGCCGCGGCTGCTCGTGCGGCTCGCGACCACGACGGCCATGCGCAAGAGGCTCTTCACAACCTTCTGCAACGAGTTCCTGCGCATCGCCGTCCACGGCGGCAGCAGCGGCCGCTGGCGCGACGTCCATAGCGATTGCGACGTGCTGCAGACCATCCCGACGCTCATGGAGCGGTTCTTCCGGAAGCAGGAAGGCTTGCGCTGAGCGGATCTATGAGCGGCTAGCTGAGCGGCAGCGCGTCCGCCCAGTAGCAGCGTAGCATTTACGTATTTATTAGCATTTTTTTTCACGATCAGAAAATTTAAACAACGATATTTATTGCTGGACGAATGAAGTCCAGCATGCACAACAACAATATTCTTCGTGCTCAGTGCTCAATGCTCAGTGTGTTGGTACATACTGCAAATCAACACGATGACACCCCATCCATCTGAGAGAGCCGCTAAGGAGCTCCAAATCCGCTGGAGCTCCCAATCGGATAGGATCCGCCCCGCCCTTTTCAGCTGACAAGTAGCTCATGTCCGTCCTTTCAAATGGCCTCACAAGGCCGGACAAGGGCTGCAAGTCAGTCAGAGAACGGACGACATACGAGAGACATTCACTCACTGTCTCGAATTAAAACAATCTGGTTCAAAAATCACAATACCGCATGCTTTTAACTATAGTGCACACTGTGAGTGTCCCAAATACAGATGTGCACGACCAGCTAGAGCCATCGACAGCACTAGTAGCACTGGGAAGTGCTCTCATGCTGGTTTGCGAGGAAATAATTTGTTGGCTAAGTTATTCTGCAGCAAAATATACCCACAACAGTTTTTTGTATTGTTTGCGACACGAACAATCAGCTTAAACAGCTGTTTATTGCAAAAATTGCGGATACTTTCGTGAAAATCATGTGGTCCACTTCTTTTTGATCTCTCACTTGATTAATGTATTGACATTCAGCGAGTGTTGGTAACTCAGACAAAAGTTCAGTGGCTTTTCGCCAAGCAGACCTCAGCATGCTGACCATGACTTTGGTTGGATCTGCGCCCACTGGACGCTCGAGACGTGTGTGCCTGCGATTGGCTCTCGCGCGTCGAAATGAGCGCTTTGAGCCCAGTAAAGGCACGGAAGAAATTTTTGAGAGCCTAATGCGCCCACCCTGTAAAACAGACCTGAGTCAAGACACCAGGCTCCTACATCTGCGTTCTTCCGCCCTGTACTGCCTCCCGAGAGTCTGTCGCATTTCCCCCCACACTGACGATACACTGGATGTGAGTCAAATGTGAGTCAAATGTGAGTAGCTCCATTTGATCTGAACCTAATAACACCGTCTTGTCTGTCTCTGGTCATCATGATCTGTCTCCCGCACAAGTCTCTTTCTCGCCCTCAACTGGGACACTTCCGTCCTTGGCATATGGACACTAGATGTGGATGGCAAAGGCGGCTTTCCAAGTCGGCTATCCAACTTAGTAAGCGAGATGAATAATTATCTTCCGCCTTCGCCCATGTTCGGCAGGCATTGAGGAACATATTGCCAGATGAGCTCATGTGAGCTCTTCCTTGACTGAGGGTGGACATCGGCCAATCGGCGCCAACATTGGCGGCTTCCACACACAAATTACATTCGGAGCTAAAAAAGGGCGCCCGACTTTTAAGAATCTTATTTTCATCCAATCAAATAGCTTTCCAAGATCCATCCAGCTATATGATTGGTGAAAATAAAAAAATAGCTTGAGAGCGACTTGGCCTTTCTCCTGCACCAAATGCACCAAAAGGTCCGTCCGTACGACAATGGTGCTGCTATTTCCAGTGGCCTGCTCGCTGGAGCGAAGCCGATAGCTTCACGGGCACAAGGGTTTCCTCATTCCCCAATTTGCTGCCTCTCACGCACACAAGAGCCACCAGCATGACCTCCTCCACCTCCACACAAGCGCCGCCATCGCGCACGCCAGCACTCGCGCCCGTGTGCGTCATCCCGCGCCGACCGTCGATCGCCATTGAGCCGCTCGCGTTCCTGCAGAAGATCGCGGCCATCGAGATCAACGACGTGGTTCAGCGCAACGGCGTGCTCTATTTTGTGGTAGATGTCTACCTGAAGCGCTTCACGTCGCGCATCCCGACCAACCAGCAGAAGCAGCAGCAGAGCACCAGCAACAATAGTAACCTGCCCCAGTCGTCCAAGCACAACTCCCAGAAGACGCAGCACCTGCGCCGCGAGAAGCCCGACTATCAGCTCGAGAAGCGCTTCTCGGACTTTGCCGACCTGCGCTACCACGTCTGGGTCTTTGCGCAGAAGAACCACGGCTGCAAGTGCGCGTACTGTGACGCGTTCATGGACTTTATTATCTACAGCCTCTCTCAGCCGCGACTGCTTGTGCGACTCGCGACCACGACGGCCATGCGCAAGAAGCTCTTCACGAACTTTTGCAACGAGTTCGTGCGCCTCGCGGTCGGCAAGTGTGAGCGCCGCAACCAGTGCGAGGGCGTCCAGGCCATCCCGACGCTCGTCGAGCGCTTCTTCCGCGAGCAGGACGAGTAAAGCAACACGCCACACAAGACACATAGAGGATAAGGAGAGTCTACATCTTCTCATCCAGAACCAACCACCTCGAGATGAGCTCGAAGCTGAAGATAGCGACCGCAGTCCAAGCCAACGAGCTCGTCTAGAACCACACACGTACTATTATTACAGCACCAAGACAACAATTATTAGTTATTATCATGTTGTAAGGATAACAACCCCCCTCTTCCCCAAATGATCGATGCTTCTCTATCATTTCTTTGCTGTTTCTTATTGCTCTGCATAGTTGGCACGCATGGGACTACCAACCAGTTCCCTTGTTAGGCCATAATGCTCCATCTTGTTTGCCTGTGTTGGGGCTTCGCAGGTCTCTCACAAGACCATGTTGGCGTTGGAATGTTCCCACAGCCGCGTCACCTCCCAGGCGGATATGAAGCGCACTGCTTCCCATCAAAGAGCAATAACTCTATGGGACAGGGCTCTGCTGCAACAGAGAGAAGCCAGCTGGGGCGAACCGATGTTCTCTATCTGCAAATGCTAAGGCCAGCAAAAGCAAACAACAGATCCGTCGCACGGCGAAACAAGATCTGTTAGCCATCTGACAAAATTGCTCTGACCAGCTGGCGCAACACGAGATTCTCTCTTCGTTGGTGTCCTTTGGGGTGTAATTTTTGCAGACGCCAGGTGGTGAGCAACAAGAGCACAACAAGAGCGGCTGTCTTGCATGGACGATGCAAAGGGGGTGGATGGGTGCGTTATGAACGCAATTGAGCAATCTCATCAGCAGCAGGTTCCTCGAGAAGTCGACAATACGAGCGAGCGGTGATGGGAGGGGGGAATTGGAAATGGCTTCGATTAGAGGAGGAATGGGAGAACGTGCCCAATACTTGTGGGCAATGAAAATTTCGCTCGCCTGTCCAAGCGAAAGCCATAACGCTAGGTCTGCTGAAGTGACAATATGATTTGCAGTCGCGAGGTCATGATAATGAAGGAAGCAGTGAAGTTCAAAGCAGAAAATTGATATGTTTTGCTTCAGTTGTGGGCCAAGAGCTCCATTCTCATGCGTGTCAATAGAAATTGAATGGTGGATAACTCAGAATGACCTGTCACATGAGCGACCATCACTCCGATCATGTCGATACCCTGCGCCACGGGTTCACTTTTGATAACATCTCTAAAACCACTAAACCTTTTTATTTCTGTTACTAAGCAATTTGAAACGTAGCTTCCCTTTTAGATTCAGATTTATATTCACTAGCTAATCCAAAGAGGGCATCTCCGGCTTCATGCAAATATTTTGCTCTGTGAATATGGAGGTAACCAAAGTGACCACGGATGCTCAGACGAGCACGTTCTTCATGCCCACGCACACGAATCAGTCCTCTCGCGCCACGCCTTATTATTAACCGACAGCAGCCAGCCACTCACTCAAGCGGCTTCACACACATGTGCTCGGCTCAGTAATTGCGACACTCGCGAAATAAATCCTCCCCAGCTCAAGGAAAAAAACAAACAGATCCATGCTTGTCTCTCGACCTGCGCCTGCCCGAGGCACATGGCACGCCATTCGTCAATTTCGATCGCCACACGCAGCTCTCTCAATATGGTCGCCGCCGTCGTCTCACGCCAGCCAACCACGTGGCTCAGCGAGAATGACTCGGACCACACGTCCGAAGAGCAACTCATCAAGAACCACCGCATCCCAGAGCTCCACCCGCGCTATCTGCTGCCGAAACACAACCCGAAGGCTGCGGTACCTCTGAGCTTCCTCAAGAAGGTCGAACGCGTCGAGATTGAGAGTGTCGAGCACTTCCGCGACGTGACCTACTACGTCGTCGACGTCTACCTCGTGCGCAGCACGAGCCGCATCCCTACCAACAACGTCAAGCCCTCTGCACACCACAAGACCACATCATCCAACAAAACCACCATCGTCACAGTCAGTCGGGAACCGGACTTCAGAATCGTGCGCCGCTTTGCGAGCTTCGACCAGCTGCGGGCGCAGATCGGGACGTACTGCTCCAAGGAGCAGATCGGGCTCTGCAGCTACTGCGACCGTTTCCGACTCTTCCTACTGCACTGCTTCACGCACCCGCGCGTGCTCGTCAAGCTCTGCGCGGGCGTGGCCACGCGGAAGAAAGTGCTCGCGCAATTCTTGAACCGCGCGATCGAGCTCGCGATTGGCCTCGAGAGCAACGGCGGCCGCCCACCCGTGAGCTGCTGCCTCTGCGTGGGCTACCGCGTCATCCCGCGGCTCGTCGACAGCTTTCTCAGGCGCGACCTGAGCGTCATCGAGCGCTCCGAGATCCAGCACCTATAGGCGACAGATAATATTTATAGACTTCAGAATAAACGCAATATATTTTCATGACATTGCTCTTAAAGTGAGCTGTACTCTGGAGGTACCAAGCCCTCTAGGAACCTACCTTGAAGTAGGATTTTTTTTCTTCAAATAGAAAATAGACCTAGTTGCCCAGGTAGACCTTTCGCGCGGCCACGGCGGTCTTGCCGTTGTCCGAGAAGAGCCCATCGAGCCCGCGGTTAAACAGATCGAGGTACTCGAGCGTCGGGTCCTTGGAGTAGTTCTGCGCGAGGCGGTAGGCCTCGTCGCGGAACGTCCACGAGTGCACGAGCAGCCCGCGCGCGTGAGCGTCCTCGATGATCGTGTTGTTCACGTATGTGTAGTAATCCGAGTCTTGCACGACCTTGTCACCGTCCACGTCGAGCGCGACGCCGCTCTCGTTCGTCTTGACTGGGCGCGTAGACACCAAGTGGCGCTTGTAGGGTGCGATGATGTCGGCGTACGTCTTGACCTCGTCGAGGCCGCTCTTCGTGAGCAAATCGAGCACCGTGCCCTTGCGGCCGCTCACAGTCCAGTCGTAGGGCGCACCCGAGCCGTCCACTAGCTGCGCGAGCTTGACCTTGGTCTTCGTGCGTAGGTCCTTGAGGTTGGCCTGCTCGAAGGACTGGATGATCACGGGCGCCTCGGCCGTGTTCCAACCAGCCTTCTCAAGGGTCGCGAGCAGCTTCTCCTCGAGCGGGAGGCCCAGGTTGCGGTGGTAGATCGAGTGCTTGGTCTCCGGGTAGATGCCGATGGTGCGCCCGACCTCGAGCGACTTGGCCTTGGCGAGCGCGATAACCTCGTCAAAAGTCGGGATCTGGTACTTGCCGTTGAAGCTCTGGTCGCGGTCCGCCATGGCCTGTTTGGCGCGCACGGTCTTGATCTCAGCGAGTGTGAAGTCGCTCACGAAGAAGCCCGTGTCGTTGCGGCCGTCCACGAGCATGACGCGCTGGCGACTCGCGAACTCGGGGCGGTCGAGCACGTCCGTCGTCGCGATCATGTTGGGCTCGTGGCGCACGACGAGCACGCCGTCCTTGGTCATGACGAGGTCCGGCTCGATGAAGTCGACACCCATCTCGATCGCCAGCGTGTAGCCCTCGATCGTGTGCTCCGGGAGATACCCCGGCGCCCCGCGGTGGCCCACGATCGTCGGGCGCTTCTTGGTCGGAGTCGTCGTCGCTGGCACTGGCGTCGTGGTACTGGGCATCACGGCGCCGCCGTCGCCACACGTGGCCTTCTGGCCGCTGGCCACCGTGGCCGTGAGCGCGAGGAGAAGGAGGCTGACGTTGACCATTGCGGAGGCGTTTGCTGGAGGTGGCGAAAGCTGGAGTGACAGCTCATCACGAGGAGCTTGACGCGCTGCTCAGGGGGATGGGCTGATGTTGATTAAACATTCTAATCATCGCAGATTCGCTTTTGAGATTCGGACAACAACACGACGAGACGAGTACTGTGGGGAAACTCCTCCCTAAATACAGGCTTTCTTTGTACAAAAAACATTCTAAAACCTGCTGAATAATAGAACTAGGAGTACAAAACCACGAGCCGTTATGGCTGAAACCCTAATACTTGTTGAAGTTTGCGGTATCACTTTAGTGCTTCAGATCCAACT
Organism: Globisporangium paddicum; assembly: GCA_023334015.1. Taxonomy (NCBI): domain Eukaryota; phylum Oomycota; class Peronosporomycetes; order Pythiales; family Pythiaceae; genus Globisporangium; species Globisporangium paddicum. The sequence goes on from JAASFV010000612.1 coordinate 10,942, forward strand.
TAACGTTGGAAGATAAAGGCTGACCACGCGTTGCTATGGTGAGTGAAAGAAAAGATATCAGCGCGTTAGGTTCTGGTCTGGGCCGAATCCAGCAGTTTTCAACGCGATTTACTGTGGACCCTGTTCACATTGAAACACATGCGACTACAGACCCACGGACGACGATGTTTTTTTTTTGCAAGCGTGTGTCATGCTGTATGCGTGCAGATGTATGCGTGTGTTGCTTCACTGAGCGTCCTTTGTGCTCAGGCCGCGGATCCGCAGTCGCTATGACAGCGTGCACAAGATACGTGGGTGTTCCATGAGTACCAACGTGTAATGCCCGCGTCCTCTGCATTGTTATATTGCTAGTGAATATTCTCTAATAGTGCATGCATGTGTGTGAGGTGCTTGCGAATGTCCAGGCGCGAGTGATCCATAAGCTAATAACTTTACAGTAGCTACTACGACTGTACGGATAGCGTTGTTGGTGAGATTATGTCTTTAGTTGGCATGCTGGAATTGGATGCGGCTGACAAATACTTTGGGGGGCAACTGCAGTCAGACTCCACCGTCTACGATTGCATCAGCTCCGCCCAGCGAAGTGGTCTCGTTGTCGTTGGCGGTTGCGTGGGCCTACATCAAAAAGCACTTTTAAAGTACTTTTTGCAAGATAAATTTTGTTTTCATCTGCGGATTATTTTAAGGCTACTGGTATATACCGGTTCAGTATTTTAGTACCGGTACCTGGATACCGGCGCTCCGAGACCTGGCTTTATCAAGCACAAACGTGTTTGGTCCAGAGCTCGCTCGTGCAAGACAACCACGCCAACTGAGCGTCCACCCAGTTGTCGATAAAGCTCCATGGGATGACAACTGCGCACTTGTATGAGTGAGGGTTGATCGCCTTGAGCTTGTTTTGCTTGATAAGAATTTTGAGTTTGTGCTTTCTAACACTGGTAATGCTCGTAATCCAAAGCCATGCGCGGTACTGTAGCTGCTGCAGAAACCCACTATTAACAACGCTTGAAAATGCACATGAAGAGGAACTCAATGTCGAACATGGGCTGTTCTTGGCGCAACCTCGTTTATCATCAGCTTTAAAAGCTAAATCTCCATCAGTGATGGTCCTCCTGTAGAAGGCAAATCCAAGCGGACCTTTGTTGACCACGAGCGACTTGAACGTAATCAGCGATAAATGGACCAATTGCCTGCTGCTCTATCAGTCTTGGGTCTCAACAGTAGCAGCAGCAAATTGCCCATGTCCAATTCCAGAAGCAGTCGTGCGTAAGACCAGCAGCCTCATGTGGTTGGTTCACCACGTCCGACCTCTCACAAGAACTTTCACCAGGCCTTTCGCCAGGTGGACAGTTCAACTGTGTGCATGCGCCTGATTTGATTGGGTTGAACGGAAGGGGTCAAACGTGGGTTTATCCCAAAATGTTGCAAGAGGGTCGCAACAGCAAGTGGTATACCGGTACCTACCGTATAATATACCGATATATACCGTGATACAAGGCATAGACAGGCCATTTAACTAGTTTAACCCGGGATATTCAGACATGCGAAAAGCTCATCCTGATATGCGCATTCACACTGTGAATGTGAATGCACCCGCCCGTCACTTGCTCCGCTCCAATCACTCGCTCTGATCGCTCTGAATGGCGAGGCCGCCACGCACGCAAGGCCTTGCCAGCCAGCTTTTACAAGCACTGCGAAGGCCCGAGTGAGCCTTCACTTCCCAATCTCCCGCCAACCTACCTCAACAGCCCGTCTTACCCAATGGCTTCAACTTCAGATCTTTTCAATGCCCCACAGTCGTCCTGCGGCTGCCTCCTCACACCACTGCAGAAGGTCGAGATGACGCCGGCGCGCTATTCGCAGGGCCGCGCGTCCATCACGTCACTGCGCAGGATCGCCGACGTCCGCATCGATAGCTTCGTCGAGCGCAACGGCACGCTCTTCTACGTCATCGACATCTTCCTGCAGCGGCCCGAGAGTCGCCTCCCGACCACAATCCGGGATATCAAGCAGCAGTACGAGCTCTCAGCCACCTCCTCTACCAGTGACACCAACACCAACACAGACCACCGTGAGCCCGACTTCCAGGTCGAGCGCTGCTTCTCCGAGTTCTCCAAGCTGCGCAGCAAGCTCTACCGACAGGCGCAGACGTCGCACAGCATGCTCCGGTGCGATTTCTGCAATGCGATCGTCAACTCGACGCTACTTAGCGCGCACCAGCCCAAGCGCTTTATGAACGTGCTCTTCACGCGCAAGGTGCTCGCCAAAGTGCTCACCCAGTACTTGAACCAACTACTCGTGATCACGCTGCGCTGCAAGAAGAACAACGGCTGTCGCACCTGCACAGGACAGGAGCAGGTTCCGCAGCTCGTGTTCGCCTTCCTGCGCCAGCCAGAGGCCGCGCAGGCGACGCTCTAGAGTCCAAGCGAGGCTTGGGCCCGTGTTGATTTATACGATTGCCCTACGAAGACGACTGCTTCTTGCTCGCTCTGAGTCAGTCTGGTAATGCGCCAGACTGGTAGCCTCCCGCGCTCTTCACCACCAGTATTTAAAGTGGAAGTGCGGGCCGCTATCGCGTCGTGAATGACGCTTGACTCACAGTAACAGATTGAACGCTGTTGACTAGGTACAGTAGGAATAACACATGAACACGCTCTCATTATTGGTTATACACTAACCCTGTTGGCTTTCCCTATTCGGTCTTCTTATCACCTGGGGCGAGGAATGCGGAGAGCAGGGCAGCGACGAGCTCGTGGCACTCGGATCTGGCCTCGCTCTGGCTCATCGCGTGTGCGAATCGCAGAGTCTTGTTGACAAAGTGCGCCACGCGAGTCGTGCTGAGCACCATTTCGCCGTTCCAGGACCGGTCGAAGATGGCCGGGCGCTCAAAGCAGTGTTCCAGGAACACCGCAAGTTGGGCGCACTGGCCGCAGTGCGAGCCATCGACAGCGAGCTGGAGGCTAGCCCGCAGCTTCTTGAGCGCGGCCCAGGAGCACTTGCGGGAGAGCGCTGGCGATGCGATGGACTCTACCTGGGGCTTCTGCTGGTCTTCCTGGAGATAGATGTCGAGCGTGAGCGCCACGGGGTCGCTGCCGTCCCGACGCCCGCTGACGTGGATTGTGTCGCTTCCGGAGCTGTTTCTTTCAAGAACACGAAGCACAGCTCGCGGGTTCGCGCTGGAGCGCATGACAGCAACTTTGGCGGTGGTAGTGAGCGGCAATCCTCGGAGCATGGTAGCTTGAGCTCTTGGCGACTGGTACTGGTGATTGACGGGTGAATTGAAAAGTGAACACTCTCAAGAGAGCATCAGGGATCTGGGAGCTTTTCGACACGACCAAGTGAGCTGGAGCTGGCTGGCCGAGCATGTGGCTTCACCAACTGGGCTGCACTCACTTCGAAACGGTAGTAAAGCCGAAGCGAGTGGTTCATAAACGCGGCGACCTACTCCTCCAATCTGTTGGGGAGGATGAGGAGCAGGTTTCTCGCCATCTTGCTCTCGGTGGTTTCCGTATGTGAATCTTCGTTGCTCTTCGAGCAACGTATTATTCCTCTCTTTCCGAACTCGAAGTTGCTGCAACAGCTTCACACCCTATTTGCCCCTCTTCAACACATTTTCTTCATTGCAAAATTCGCTTGGGCCTGACCAGTCTTTTTATACACGACTCTGGCAGGTTGACTTTTAAGTCACCGTAATCCGTAATATTTCAACGAGTGATGGTCGGATTACTTTCTGACCGCTTTAGAACGAATCGGCGATCACTTTCGGTCAAAGTATGTCGGCTACAACCGAGGCCAGTTAATTGGCCACTGCTTATTACTGACAATCGGTCACGACTTGTTGGGTATCGGTCACGGCTTTATTGGGTGAAATAAATGGGCCGAAGTTTCGATGGATGATGCGCTCGCTGCTTCCAAACAAAGAGCTCAAAAGCTGTTTGGAAGCACTCGAAGGGGTGTTTCGTACATACGAAGTGTTCATGTACTTGTGCCTAAAGTGAAGAAGGTGGTGGTGCGTTCTGGTCCTTGGAAGTTCACTCTCAAAGTTTCTCCTCAAAGCTCAGACCTCCTCGTCACCTTTTCAAGCCTCACCACAGCCAGACAAATCACCATGAACACCCTGCAAGCGCTCAAGCCAGTGAGCCTCGTGCCCTCCGACAGATCCCCTGATGCGCCATGCGTCACCGTGGCTCTCAGCCACATTGCCTGTGTCCGCGTCCGCTTGTCCAGAACCGGAGACTACACGATCGAGATGTACAGCAAGACGCCCAGTTCAAGCGCGAGAACGAACCTCCAGGACCAAGAGCTCCAGACGAACAATCTGTCGCCTTCCAAGCGTATCGAGCGAAGCTACGCGGACTTTCTCAAGCTCCAAACGCAGCTGGTGCACCGAGTCCAGACCACGCACAGGTCGGTCCCGTGCTCGTTCTGCTACGAAGTCAGCAGCGCTGCGGCGTGGGGCGGCACGCAGGTGAGTCCGCTGGCGATGCTCGCGATGACAGAGAACGAGCTCGCAGACATATTTACGACGTTCTTCAATGAGATTCTCGCGGCGACCAGAGCGCAGCACGTTCATGCAAGGCGACAGGGCCCGTGCCTGGCCCAGGAGTGCGTACCGCTGATGCTGTGTGAGTTCCTCACTCACGAGTAACATTACGAATGAATAAGCTTCAAGCTACACAGGGTAGCAACTAATAGCATGCGTGGCGTGATAGGATAAGAAATTTATATAAATGTGTATGTCTTGACATTACAGGAGCCTTTTAAGCTGGGGAACGGAGGCAGGCGATCGATTGTTGGAGAGCTACAGTATGGAGTGAGTGGCTTGGCCTCTAGAGGAAGCATGCGCTGACGGACACGAGAGTAAACGAAGACGATCAGCTTATAAAGTGACTCGTACTGTAGGCGCGTAGATGTTCGCGCCCAGCACTTCGTGTGTCCAGTTGGTGGCGCAACGATATATAGGAATTCATCTGACAACTTTCGCTGATGAAGCAAACGCATCCACAAAACCCATCAAACAGAATACATATGTACCATGGTCCAATCATTTTCACACACTCATCCGCCTTCATATGTCGACGAGGCTGTCAACTCCTTACATTGCGAGCAAGCTGACCTGGTCATGTTCGCTCATCCAATCTCCTTGGTGAGTTTGATGTTGGTCATCACTCACGCCCCACCACATGCAGTTCAACAGAAAACATCAAAAAGCACATTCCGACAGGTCCGCGAGCACCATGTACCTACCAAATAGACTATTAGGTCGAGGCGACAGGGTCCGATGCTCGCTTCGCGCCTTCTTCGCTCACGAGTAGCATGATGCGTAAGGAGTAATAATCTTTGAGTTCTAGTATATTTACCAAGCGCTTTGGAGCTGGAGAATGGTGGACAGATTATCAATTGTCGGAGGGCTACATTTTACAGAGGGCCGTAGCGAATCGAATGAGTGCCTGGGTCTATAGAGGACGCATGCGACTGACAGACACGATAGCAAACGAGGGACTCATCAGGTTGGAAAGTGACTCATACGCGTTGTGCATTAGGCGTACTACATGTCCAGTTGTGTGTCCAGTTGGAGAGCACGGAAGAGATAATCGCCTAACAACCTTCATTCAGGATGCAACTCATCCGCACGAAACCCATCAGATAGAATATAGAAAGCAGTATTATAATTCTGTCAAGAGAGGCGGCAGCGCTTTTAGACGTGTTGTAGCAAGCGGCGTGACGTGCAGTCATTTTCACACACTCATCCGCTCAGATGTCGACGAGGCTATCAGCTCATTCCTCATTGCAAGCGACCAGGCTCGTCCAATCTCGCTGTTGAGTTGATTGATTTCGACTGATCATCACTCACGCCCCATAGCATGCAGTTTAGCATAAACTATCAAAAAGCATATTCAGATAGATCCGTGCCATCAACTCAATCCATTTTCAGTTGCAAAGAGTCACACATTAACCTATCAAATAGACTACTCACATACAACGATAATGTACGATGTTGGCATGATTGGATGATGATGGTCCGATGCGATAGAAATGTTTGGAAGAGCTCCATCGTCCTATCACGAGGATGCTGCCGTGAGAAGCTCAGCACCTTCAGCTGTTTCTCATTAATGTACTAGCTTGGGTTCTGGAGCCAAGTCTCTATCTGGATCCATTGGTTGATCAGATCAGAGGTCAACCCAGGTCTCTCTCTCACTTTTAAACTTGCCCCCAACACAACACAACACAAGCAAAGCCAGCCTTACGATGCCGCTCCCAGCAACCACCAAGTGCTCCAGTGGCGAGCACCTACTCTCACTCACCCACTCGGCCGTCGTTCGCCCCACGTGGTTCTCGGCCCACAGCCAAGCGCTCGTGGCGCTCAAGGAGGTCGATCGCGTCCAGGTCGTGCCGGCGGCAACCCCAGGCGCCTCGCTCTCCGGGCGGCGACGTCAAAGAGCGTACACGATCGAGGTCTTCCGAGCACCCGCGTCCAAGAACCGCATCCCAACCAACCGCCAGAAAGCTGCTGAGCCCTCCCAGCGACCAGCAGTCAGCGTCACGCGAGGCTTCGACGGCTTCGCTGAGCTCCACGACGAGCTCTATCACCACGTCCATAACGCCCACGAATCGGCGCTGTGCCCATTCTGCGAACAGGTCATGACCGAGCTTGTCATGGGCAGCACGACCCCGAATCCGCTCACGAGACTGCTCATCGGCGACGCCAAAGTCGCGCTCCGGCTGACGAAGTTCCTCAACAGCGTGCTCGAACTCAACAAAGGCTGCAGCACCGCGAGAGGCGAGAAGACATGTGCAGGCCGGGAGATGGTGCCGCTGCTGCTGCACGATTTTATCATGGTCCAGGATGCAGAGGCGACCGCGCTTGCGTGAGATGAACATGGTTCAATATTTGTTTGTTAGTTTAACTAAAATTATATAATCAATATATAAGCCTTCGCGAAACCATTTCCAGTTCTGCTGCTCGAGAGGGACAAGCTGCTTGTTGAGGAGCAAGTCTGCGAGGAATTATCAACCGCAAGCCTGGCTTGCTTCAGCCCAGGGCTTGCTTCAGCTCAAGAGCTTGCATGTAATGAGGATGTCACGCGACATGCACATTGACTCATCCCTTCCTCGTCCAATCTCCGTGTTGATTGTCAGTCGACCATCACTCGCAGTCGTAATCCAGTCCATCACTGCAGGGTACAACTGAAGAAAGCGCTATCGAAATGTTTGGACGAGCTCGCTCGCGCCTCCCTCAGTCTTGGCCAGAGCTCTCACTTCTCACTACCCAATTTGCCA
>JAASFV010000613.1:0-18197 GCA_023334015.1 Globisporangium paddicum
CGGCAAACCCGATGGCGCCATGTCCAGTGTACGCTGTTCCGAAGAAGAGCGGCCGCGCCAGTCTTCCTTCAGATGTCCAGGCCACAACGTCTTCTGCTGCTGGCGCGGGTGGTGCGCTTTGGAGGGCTGGAGTCGCACTTGCAATGGTCTTCGTGGTTGTACTCTAGCTCGACAGAGGTATTCATATTCAAATGTAGCGAGGTCTTTGGACGTTAGTATCTATTGAATACAATGACATTAAGCTGCCAACACTTCCTTGTAGCTGAAGTCTCAATCGAGAGCGAAGACCAAGTTGCTGCTGGTGCGAAGACCAGCCCAAAAAGCGTCGAGGCAACGCAAAAGCATACAAACGCCACGTCAAGTGTGTGATGCAACAGGGCGTGAACACAATTTGAACAATTACCAAATACCATGAGTTCCCAAATAGAGAGCTTAACGATTACCATGAATTCCCAAATAGAGCTTGGTACTCTATTTGAAGATTCATGGTACTTTGTATTGAGTGGTGACTATCAATTGGCTGGCTGGCGCTCTTCGCGTGTCTGCGCCCGAATGTGGCGCGTTCCAGTATCTCTTTCTTGCCTGATAACAAAAGTACGTGATGCTACTGCTCTCTGCATGCCTGCCTCTGGGTCTTGCGAATGGTGTCGCGCAACGGGCCGTCCTTCCGCAATCTCACAGGCCTCACCCTGGCCGTGAACACGACGAGCACGACGTTCTAACGCTGCCTCTGTCTCTATGTGTTGCGCCCCACAGTGAAGTTCAACTCGACTGTCTCCTCCTCCCGCCGAAAGAGCCGCAAGGCTCACTTCGGCGCGCACTCGACGCAGCGCCGCGTGCTCATGAGCGCGCCGCTCTCCAAGGACTTGCAGAACAAGTACAATGTAAGTTAGTGGTTTGCTTCTGCAAACACACTTATACTTTCAGCGTTGTAAGTCCATGTCAGTGGAGCACTTCCCCTTTGTGGAGGGGAGGGCTCCGTCCCCAAACTGGCACTTCATGGCATCGTGTGATATGTAAGTGCCGATCTCCAGTCGCTGGCGGCGACAGAGGTCTCTCTGTCCCCGCCACGACGTGATCGATGAACGCTCTCACTCTCTCTTGCTAGCCATAGCACACTGGGGCGTGTTAATGCTCACTATGTAAACTCTCTCTGTTTTCGTGAATTATTAGGTTCGCTCCATCCCGATCCGCAAGGACGATGAGGTGACCGTTGTCCGTGGCACGTACAAGAACCGTGAGGGCCGCGTGACCGCCGTGTACCGCAAGAAGTTCGTGATCCACGTCGCGGGCGTCGTGAAGGAGAAGGCTAACGGCCAGGCCGTGCCCATCGGCCTCGATGCGTCCAAGGTCGTGATCTCCAAGCTCAAGCTTGACAAGGACCGCAAGAAGATCTTGGAGCGCAAGAACCGCGCCACCGGCGACGACGCTAAGGGCAAGTTCACCGAGGCCGACGTCGCCCAGGCCAACGTCGACTAAGTCGAGCAGCGTCATCTTTTAAAGCAGCATCTAAAAGAAAGAGGGAACCTCCCGGTTTGCACTAGCAGCAATTGAGCCACTATTTCATTTGAATACTGTGATATCTCATGATTCAAGACCATCGACCTCTCATGTGTCCAAATATTTTCCTTTTGCTAGGCGAGCTTCTGCATCTCATGTTGGATCATGTTCTTGAGTGACACGGCCGGCTGATCCGACACAAGCTCCACAAGCAAGTTGATGAAGTCGATCTCCCGCTCCGAGAACTCGCGCAGCGACAGCTCCTGCATCTCGAGGCGGCGCAGCAGCTTGTTGACCAGCGGCACGAGCTGCGGCAGCGACCGCTTGACCGTCGCGAACACTTTCTCCTCGCACTCCTTGGCCGCTGCGTCCCGCCGCCACAAGGGATCGGATGAGCTGTTGCTGTTGTTGTGGTGCATGCCAGCAGGGTCGAGGCCCTTCAGGCGACTCATGCGGTCGCCGTGCTTCTTGACAAACTTGTCAAGGATCTCAGCCTTCCGCTGTTCCTGCAACCACAATTCCAAGACAACGTCAAAGTGCAGGCCAATGTGAATAACCAGGAAGTACAGCTCAATGCAGCAAACTCACATTCTCCAGTGACGCGAGGTACATCTTGGTCGCGAGCAGCTCTTCGGTCGCGGCGGCTTTCTCGATCAGGAGCTTTTCGTTCTCCTGGTGCAGCAAGTCCGCCTCTTCCTGCGCTTGGTTCATCTCGGCGTTCATACGTACCTTGCCCAGTTTTGTCGCTAACAGCGCTTCATCTTTGCTGCTCAGCTCCCTGTCATAAGAAGACGCGACACACGTTAAACAAAGTTAGCCAACAATTTCCATAACAACATGGTTCTCAATATCGCTCCCCACCGTGACAACTGGTCGACGCGCCTCGTGGAATCGCCGACCAATTTGCTATGCACGAGGAATTGCCTACCAGCAGGTGATCAAAACCATTTGTTTTGTAAGCGTTGAGCGAGTCTCCACATGCGAATATGCAGACAGCAAACTCACCGTTCTCGCTTTCGAAACTCAAGAAGCTGCTTCTCCATCTGTTGCTTATCGTCCACCACCGCCTGGTACTTCTTCTTGAGTTCGTGCACCGATCCGGGACCGCTGCATCCATCACCTTCCGTCATCTACAAGCATGCATGCGAACGCATCTGTTAAACAATGGTTCAAGTTACGCACAGGAGACTTAAACCAACCTTAAGCTCCAGTGCGACGTTGCGATCCCGCAGCTGCTGCACCTCCTTGAGCAGCAGCTGCAGCTCCTGCTCGTACTGGTCAAATACCTTGGGCAGCGCCGACTGCTTCTCGAGCGTGCGGACTTTGCTGCGCAGCGCCACATTCGAGAGCTTCATGTTCTCGATCTGGACTTCAAAGCTCGCGCGCACTTCGTCGAGGTCGTGGATAGCATCGGCGGCCTGCGCCTCGGCCATTTCACGTAGCTGCTGCTGCTCCTGCACGATCGTGAGCAGTGCATCATAGTTTTTCCGGAGCAGCGCTGCCTCGGTGGCTTGTATCTTGGTCGCCGTGAGGACATCCAGGCCGTCAAGGTTTGCAGGCGCCATCGATTGCGACGGCACGTTCGCTCGCTCCAGTACCTCATACAGTTGTTGTTCACGCGATTGAAAAGACATTGGAGATGGTAACACAGCTGAGGACCGCTGCTGCGGTGGACTTGTTGCTGATGGTCGTGAAAATGACACTGACTTCGACGCTGACGCTTGCCTTCCGAAATCGAGCGGTTGGACATCAGTCAAGCCTGGTGTGGCCCAATAGTGTGCGGAACTGGGAGCAATGAAATCGGAAGATGGAGAACTCACTGACGTCGTATTTGTTGGCGCTCGAAACGATTGTGAGATGTGCAACAGAGGTGCTGGAATTGGGTACGCAGTCGAAAATGGAGAGTCGGGAGCTGCATGCCGAATCTGCTGAGCTGTCCGCTGCGGAGAGCTCGGTGTTTCGAAGCTGACTGTTGTTTCACCATGTACCTCACTATCGCCATCCGCTATCGGTAGCGGCTCGGAGCTTGTTCGCTGGACTCTGGTTTTATCCGGTGATGACGCCATGGCAGCACGAAGTCTCTCAAGTAGATCTGCACTTGTCTGCTGGATCATGTTTCTCGTTGACGATGTTGCTGCTTCTGGTAGTCTTTCAAACCTGAAACCTTTCGCTGGCGAATCGACTGGGGCAATCCCGTAACTGCTTTCAAACTTGACTTCTTCGTTCCCCTCATTGTCTTCAAAGCTAATGAACGCGGACTCGACTGACTGATGTTGCTTAGACGGAAATGGGACGATCGTGTCGATTTTGCCGCCGAGGATGTCGCGCTTCCGCTGCGAGAAGGATTCAAGCCAGCTCAGGGTCTCGGACTCCATCGGCATGGAGCTGAACGAATCTTTACGTTGACTGGGCTGGCTAGGATGCTGGGACACGCTCTTGGTCGATGACGACGGTGATGCCAATGGTGATGGTCTGCTCGAAGACAGAATCGACGACAGATTAGACGCTGAAAATGGCGCAGCAGTCGTCGTGAACGATGGTTGCGGGGTCAATTCGAATGACGTGGACGCCGACGGCAAGCTTGAGGCTAATCGACTCAGCAGCGACTCGCCGACTGCAACGGCTATCATTGCTTTTGCTGCGATGTCATCATCTCCATAACTTGAACCGTGCTGCTTGGTCTCGTCAACTGAAGAAACTGGACGAAGGAGGTCGTCAGGTGGAGTCTGGAAACCCAGCTGCATGAACTCGACACCACGAAGCCGCTTGCAGGTGCAAGAGAACCCTTTTACATTCGCGACTGCATTCAGGAGCTGCACACCCTCTCGAAGGCTCGTGCGCGAGTCGATCACGTTTGCGTACAGAAATGTCTTTGCGTTCGCAGTCAGTAGTGGGAGGATGAAGTTCGACAGCACCATCTTTCTGGTCTTGTACTTGGGAGTTGAAGGGCCCGGCATACCACTGACTCCTCCTGTTCTGGTCTGCGTCTGAGAAATAGCAGGCGACGCCATTGCATATCGTGGGGACATTAATGGCTGTCGAATCTCATGTAGAATGTCAAAGAGCTCTTGCTTCTCCTGGATCGATGCCTGGTCCTTGAAGTCCTTGAGATCGATAAGGTCCACGAAGTGCATTGTGCTCACCTGTCCGCTATAGAAGAATGCGAGTCTGAGAAAGAAATGCGTGTGCTCGGCATTATGTTTCATCACGATTCGGTTCGTCTTCGCGGTCTGCAGGATCTTGCACGCGCTCGCAAAAGTCTTCGCTTCGAGAGACACAAACGACAACGGCGGACTCGATGAAGTGGTGTTAGCCGATCTCTGCTGAGCATGCGACGACGACGGGGGCGACATGGCAGGCTTGAGCAGATCGATCACCTGGTTGTTCACGATGATCCAGCTGCTGATCCCGACCCGCCAGCCCAGACTCGCCATGGAGGTCTGATGCTGCGAACGCATTGAAGTCGACAGCCGAGGAGACCGGAAGAACTCGTGAAGGAGCCCTCCGAGCTGTCCGTAGAGCTCCAGAACCTCTTTTTCATTCTCCAATGCCTGCTGTTGCGTGGCGCTGGCATGTTGCGACGATGCGTACTGGATAACAGGATTGCTGATACTGCTGCCAGTGCTTTTCCCAAAGAGCAGGCGATACTTCTGCGTCGGATGCACGCCCCAGGCGACAATGTTGGTGTTCCAGCCATCGCAGACGTTCCGGAACGCTGGCTGCGTGATCTCGCGATAGAAATCGACGGCGTGGGATGTCGAAGTCGACGCGAAGAGCGTGTGGAAGTCCCATTCTGCACTAGGCGCTGAGCTTGCACTGGTGCTGCTGCTGGTATTCGCATTGCCACTGCTTCCGCCGTGCTGACCTGTCGTCGATGTAACTGCAGACTGATCTCCAAGTGGCTTGTTGACCACGCGGACACAGTGGCGCTCGGGGGCGACCTCAAACACGGGCGTCGCGCGGTTCGCAGCTGTGATGAAGCACGACACGTGTACCTGGCTCAGCACCACTGTGGTCGCTGGGTTTGGACTCGACGCACTGGCAGCCTGAGTCGCACCCGTGTTGGCTCTCTCCGACGGATTCATCATTTTCCCAGCGACTGTTCATGCAGGCGAGTGAGCGAATGAACGCATGTGATAGATAGATAATCCAGAGCAAGCGGCACACCTGAGATGAGTGGAGGGACCCACGCCAGGGTCTTGAAAGCTTAACTTAGCAATATATATTCATAAAATAAAAACGCCTCACGTAAATCATTGACACTAACTAACCGCTGCTGGCTTCGGCTGGGGCGCACTCGCTTGTCCTCTTGTGTACCCACCAAATCCTGTTTGGAGGACGAAGTGTCGGGCTCTTCGGATCCTGAAGTACCGTCCATTTCTACCTCGTTACTAAATACCATTACAGGAGATCTCATCTCACTAGAGTACATACTTTTACCGTTTCCTTCACTTTTCTTCGGCGCCCTCACTGTCGTCGCTTGGTTATTCTTGCAGCTCGCAGGTTGCAAGTAGCTCGATGGGGTCGTCAAAAGCTGTACCGCAGGTGCCCGAGCGCGACAGGCCGGAAGTGTCGAGGTCCATGTCCTGGAAATCGAAATCAGTCGATGCGATCACGCCGTTCGTCTCTTCTTCCTCCTCCATGATGCAGTCTTCGGCTGCGTCTGGCTCGTTCATGTCGCAGATACCGTCCCCGCTCATCGACACTCGCTCAACGAGTTCGTCGAACATGCCGTTTTTCCACAATGAATGCTTGTGCCACAGAAAGTTGAGTACTCGATACGCCTTCCAGAAATGTGCGTTGTCGAGCTTCCGAATCAGCGCGCCGTTCACTGTCGCCCGGTACACTTTCTGGATTCGCTGAACGTCGACCTCCACATCGCGCAAATCGACGCCATTTTCGACCAGGAACTGAAGCAACACGAGCAGCTCGTGCTCCGACGGACGGTAGTGACCGGAGTGGGGATAAATAGTCTTAATGATGCCATCGGTGATCACCATCATGCCCGCCGTCTGCACGCACTCGCCTCCGACGAAGCTTGTATGATGAATGCGCGGGATTTTCTTTGTCTCCTTCTGGCCGCCGTACAGCACTCCGTCGCGTAGCACGAAGATCCATCCGTCCTCGCCTGTCTCGACGATCTCCTGGGACGAATCGTGGATGATCACGCCGTCTTGCACCGACAACGCAAACTTCTGACGCTCCGCAACCGTGTCGCAGTACAGCACTGTTTCTCGCTCAAGCTTCGTTCTTGGGATGCCTTCAACTTCGACAGATTCGTCGTCGAGCCACTCCCAGAAGCTAGGCGTCGCTGCTTGGCGCTTCCACTCTTTGTAGTACGCTCTCAAGTTCGCACCGTATCTGTAAAGCAAAGACAAACAAAACAAAAAATCAGCAAAAGCAACAGTATGAACTAAAATCGTGGAAACAACAAGTGCACTCACCGATGCTTCCGATCACAGACTTCTAGCCAGCTCTTCTTGTCGACGACTGAAATGTTGCCTGCACTGTAGCCCTTCACGAGCTTCGGCGAGTACTTCTTCGCAAGCTTGACGATCTCGTGCATGTTCTGGTACGTGGTTCGTCGTTGAGAGCGCATGGTCTCCGCGGTCATCTCACTGGGAGATCTCGCAGCAAGGGTCTTGGTCTTGGACGAGCTGATATTCTTCTTGTCTTATCCGACGCCGCAAAGCACTTGGGATTCGCACACTCGGCAAGCAGTCTTCGTCTTCACTGTGTCGCTCAGTCTTTCAGTAGTTCGTGCAAACTACTTACTGAACCGAGGTCGCTGGGTGGCTGGCTGCTGGCTCAACTTCGCGCGCTTGGCTTGGGGTTCCTCTTGCGCTTGATGCTGTTGACGCCGACGACGATGGTGGTGTAGCAAGCCGTCAATCAGAGGAGCACAAGACGGTTCGAGGAGCGGTGGCAAAATGAAAAGGCAAGACGCGCTTGACAAATTCTCAGCACACACGTAGCTGCTCTTTTCGTGATCTCTATTTTGAGTGGTGGTGTTCAACCTCACAATACAACAACTTCTTCTCGCTCCGTGGGCTCGTGGGTTAGACTCGCCACTCGTCGCTGAAGAGGAAGAAGCGCAAAGCAGTGGGGTGAGATCTGGACGCAAGCAGACAAGCAAGCGAGCGACCGTGCAATCCCAGATGTGAGGCAGACAGACGAAGCGCACTGTAGACGTAGGAATACCGCGCCGTGTCGCTTGAACCCAACTGTCTGTTGAATGAGGCTCAATCCAAACGATTGCGCGTCCAGTCAATGGCTGCTGTGTGGATGAGTGTTGAGTCGCAGCGGATGTTGCACACGTAGGTGGGATTTCTCGACCGCGTTCGCTTCTCCTGCTTGGTGCTCTTCTTCTTCTGGTCCCACGGCTGGTTCTCTTCTCCCTGGCGATGTGTGCAGGAGCGAGAAAATTGGGAAATGACCGTAGAAAACGAGAGAAGAGCAAGGCCGAAAGAGAAGAACAAGCCGAAAAAAGAGCTGCAATCTATCTAATTATAGCCAATCAGCGCGCCGAATGTTCAAATCGAGCACGCTTATTGGGTAGTTTCCCACGGTTAACCCATGAACCCTAACCGGCTCTTTCGAGCTTCGAACCGTCGATGTTTCCTGCACTCAATGGAATACATGCAAAGGCGAGAGAAGCTCGTGCGATATGCGGGCGCGGCAATGCGGGGCGACACGTGGCAGCACGCGACCAGCTGGCGGCGATGGCGCACGCTTTTGGACGAACGGAAGCCATTCAAACATGACTGCCGCCCATACTCGTGCTCCTATATTCTTCCTCCTTCGTGCATGGCCCGCGATGTATGCGACGTGTTGGCCCCACAAAGCAAACAGTTTCTTTTCTGTATTGCGCGAGGTGAATCTATGCTGACGACGCTTCGTCTGCGGCGCTTTGCCACAACATGCTCTCTTCCTCGCGCTTACTGGCGCGTGCACGGATGCATGCTCTGCTGTTACCATGTGCTTTTGTGCCTCAACCATTGCGCGCAGCAGCACAAGCGCAAGGCAACACAAGCGCGTATCAATACAAATGATTGCGGAATCGACAACAAGAAGCTAGGCAGTTGCGCAAAGCAGTTGCAATTGCGGTGCTCGGTCAGTTCAACTGCGAGATTCGCTCATGACGAAGATTCAAAAGCGCAAAACAGTAAGCGGCAGCATTTGGGCCACACGTGTAGCGCATGGCCTCGCAACTCGATGGCCAGCAGCCGCACGCACGCACGCGGCTCGCCTCGTGCGTAGCTCAGCCACTCGTACACAGTAAATAAACGCCCCCAGCAGCTCTTTATGGCATCACGCGCGCAAATGCCTTCGTGCTGTCAAGCCATGTTCGTGTTTTGACTCGCTGAATGTATGCGAGGCACCACCTGAGAAACGGTGGCGCCAGCCAGTTATTTAACCATTGTGCCACTCTTCCTGCCACCGAACGGGAGGAGCTTGTTCAAATCGCACATCCCCTTTAGGGGACGTGGCGCAAGTTCAATGGCGATGACGATGACGCGCGATCGGTCCACCCGTCGGTCACCGGCGGCACGCGAGGGTTCGCTTGTGTGTGTATCTTGTGACTGCTCTCGGCACCGCACAGTCACCATTAGCCCCACGTCTCAAAGCGCTGCTGCTGCTGACTCGCTCGTGTCTGTTCACTCAATCTGCTCGACAGGCACCGACAAGACAAGATCCATCATTTCACCAGGCCAGCCATGCGTCTATTCCTGGAATCCCATATGCGGGCTATATATAGCAAGAGCTCATATTGGGCGATGTCACTATCAGCAAGTAATGCTGCGCGTGCATGAAGAACAGCGGTGGCTTTCTTGTTGCGGCTGAGCGTAGTCGAGTGGTGTGACGCAGTGTGGCGAAATGGTGACGACACGTCCACCGGCGACGCTGTCCTACGAAGCGCCGCTGCCGTGGGAGCTCGCGCAGGGCCCGGCGATCGACCGGACTGTCCGTGTGAGCGCCGACGCACAGCGCGTCTACGCACAGCAGGAGGCGATTCTCCCCACGCTCCATCACGACCACGCGATCGACCCCGTAGCCACCGAGCACCTGCATGACGTCGGGCGACGCGTGCTCATCCTGCGCGAACACACCAAGAAGCCCGACAAAAAGCAGCAAAAGCTGCTTGAGAAGACTGCGCCCAAGCGCGTTATCCACAGTCGCTTTGGCGAAGAAGACGAGGATGACGATGTGGACGGTGACGATGAGGACCCAGCGATCCTGGATGGACGACTGGTACGTGCAGCTCGAATGGGACCGTGTTGATCCTTTATATTATGTATTGCTGATCTTTCTCTTACGGCTGCTTAATAGGCAACAATGCTCCTAGACCAAGAATGGGACACCCGAACGTGGAACAAAGCCAAGGTCCAGGGGGCGATCGAGACGCTCTACAGCGAGATCGAGCACTCGGACGACGAGAAGCGAAGGGAGCTGGCCACCACTATGCTCATTCGCCTCCTGGAGACCCACGAAGACGCTGTGGACTTTGTCGAGACGACCATCCCCGTGCTCATGAACAAGGCATTCCGCAACCTGTCCAAACTCACGAACCGCGTCAAGATCTTCCGCGCCGCCCGGCTTCTCGCGGTGCTCTCCGAGTGGTTCACGCCAGTGTTGTCGAACGAGAATGCGGTATGTGAACAAATGACACTAGCATTCCGTATAGGGCTGTCCATATATCTAATCATCTCTTCTCTCCATGTAGGCAGGCAAGAGCATCCGCTGTCTGCTTCGCGAGACGGAGATCTGCGCGCGCATCGTACAGCATCACTGGCGCGGCGTCGTCTTTGAGCGCGGGCTACTGAAGAAGGACTACGATCTAGATGTGTGCGCTCGACTGCGGGCAATGCACATGGTCAAGCACTTGGAGCTCCATCGCCAGTTCAAGGTGCTACGAGAAGCCATCGGCGCCAACGGACTACCCACGAGCGTCGTCGAATCCTACGTCGCGGTGCTCTACCACTTGGTAAGAAGCAAGCAGGACTCGATACTAGACGAGAGCGACACAAAAATGATCAACATGCGACTCGCAGATCAGAAGAAGCTTGTAGGCTCGGGAGCACTCGTGTATCTCGCGTCGCTGATCACAAAGTCCCAGAAATGTAAAATTGTCGAGATGGTGAAGGCCATCATGCTCGAGATCGCGCTGAGCCAGGGTGACGAGAAGATCGTGGACATCCTGGTTTGCAACGTGGTGCACCGCGTCACTGTTGAGATCGAGCGGCTCCTGTTGAAAGACAAGGTCGCATCATCGCACCCAGCGCTCATGAGCTCGGTCAACCTGCTGAGCGCTCTCTCGGACGTCCTTCTATCGTCCAAGCGAGCCTGTGGGAGCTCGTCTCCCATGAAAAGCAGAGTCAACGTGCTCATCAAGAGTCTGAACGATACCAGCGGCGGCTCGGAGCACGCGTATCTGCGAAGAAGACTGGAGAACGGTGCGAAGAAGTACCTGATCACTCCCTTCGTGGTGCAAACCCTGTTCAGCGCGCTTCAGTACGACCCGGTGAATGCCAGTCTCTGCATTAAAGTGCTGAGCACTCTGCGGTCGCTTGCTGGGTCTTTCGGGTTCCCTCAGATCTTGGAGGCGCTCACACGCAATGGCGGGCGGAACTTCGAGAGCGTCACATCACTCTTTGGACATCAGGAGCTCACAGTCGTGTCAGCCGCAGTATCGCTATTCTACGACCTGACCAATCACCCCGATGCCCGACAGGGGCTCACGACCGCCGGTGCGACTCAGATTTTCCTCGGGTGGACTGGCTCCGGAGCCATCGAAAACTCCAAGGCACCAATGTTGCACGTACTGGGCCTCATTGGCGTCGGTCTGCTAGCCAGGCAATCGCACCACGCAGCCTCGCCGTCCACATTGTTGTCGTTGTTGCAGACACTACCAGATCGACTGGACGCGCTCTACGGTATCCTATTGGACCTTGTCTCGGACAATGGCCATAACAATATCGAGAAGGCAGCCTCGTATCTACTGAATACCCGTGCGCTGCCCAGCCTCCTGCAATTTCTGATCCAAGTCAAGCCGAGCTGCAT
Source organism: Globisporangium paddicum (assembly GCA_023334015.1). NCBI lineage: Eukaryota > Oomycota > Peronosporomycetes > Pythiales > Pythiaceae > Globisporangium > Globisporangium paddicum. The sequence goes on from JAASFV010000613.1 coordinate 11,563, forward strand.
GGACTCGCCTTTCCAGAGCTCAAAACAGCGCAACATCAGTTGTATTGTATTGGGGCGGATCCTGAAAGTCCCAGCGGTGGCCCAGTCCTGCTTCTCCGAGGACCTCGTGAACCATTTGGCGCTTTCGCTGCAGTGCAGTCGACTAGACGAGATCGAGCATCTGGTGGATCGCATGAGCTTAAAAGAGGGGTTCACCCACATCTTGGGCTCGAAAGAGGCGTGCAAGGGGCTCAGTCGCCTCAGTCGTTGTCCAAGCATGACTGTCAACGCCAAGCTCAAGCCATCAATATCATCAGGGAACGTACCTGAACTACCACAGGCACTCATCTGTGATGTGATGTTCCGTCTTCACGCCCTGGAAGACCTCATCGCCAGCATCAAGAGCCCAAGTGACGGCGCCGAGTTCGTCGCTCTTGAGCTCGAGCTCGTGCTCGCTGCAGTCGAACTCGGTGGCTACCTGAGGCCACTGCCGTTTGGAGATAGCGCGCGAACCAAGTTCTTCAAGGCCTCAAATTCGGTTCCCCATATTTCACAGATGAAGTACGCGAATGAGAAATTGTTGGCGCTCGTGGAGCTCGTGGCGCCCGCGATCTTGCATGTGCTGCGTGAAAAGAGCGCCTGTTTTGAGCTAGTGACCACCTGCTGTACAGCGCTGAGTCGCCTCGCGTGCACAAACACGGCATGCAGCCTGCTGCTTCGACAGGGCTGTCTCCAGATTGCTCTGATCCACTTGCCCGAGATCCTGTTCGCATCGTCAACGTCGCTTAACGAGCAAGGCACAAGGCACCAGACTTACGCCCACGACTCGACAGTCGACGACCACGGGCTTCTAGACGTCCCAGCGTCGCTGTTCACGCTCGTGGGTAAGCTCTGTGCAGTCGATGAGGGAAGAACAGCGATGATGCGAGCTCAGATACTACCTCGGCTGCTGAAAAGACTCCAGCTTCGATATCCTGCGGCCTCCAAGAAGAAATTACTCGACGACGACTGCAAGAGCGAGATCGCGGTCGTCGTCCAGCAGCTTGCGATGGTGAACGCCGTGGAGGGCAACACGAGCGAGCTCTTCCTGCACTTTCACGTGCTCGAGCTCATGTTGCAGCTCGCACAGGAGCAGGACATCGAGGCGATCTTGCATGAGAAGAAGGGCAGCCCTCAGAAATGGCGGCTATTGGACCACGCGCTGGGTGCGATCGCAGCTCTCAGCCAGGATGTGCTCGTGTGCGTGCCGAAAGTCGCCGAGATGGGCATTCTGAAGCTCGTGCTGCCGTTTATCCTGAGAGTTCGCAATGATGAAGCGGCGATGCGGGCCGAGTCCCTTCAGTACCATGCTGTGAGCATCATTCGGTCCGTTGCCGCGTATCCGTTTGGGAAATATCACGGTCTGCTGCAGAGTATCGAGGACAAGAAGCGAACAACAGGCGGCGCAGTAGGACATACCCCCTCTTCACTGCTGGAACGAGTCAAGAAAGTTGCGTACAACTTTGCCCTGGAGCTCGAGAATCGACCAACTTCGTCGCTTGATAAGAAAACTGTCGGAGAGCTCGCTCGAGAGACGCTGACATTTATTCACGAGTGCAGTGAGCGAGCAAACGCAGATTCTCATCCTGGAGCCCATAGAACAGTAAACTCAAGACGCTCTTCCAGTGGACGAGCGGGTACTCCAGATAGAGTGGCTCAGCGCAAGCAGGACTCGCATGACGTGTCGTCGTTCCCAGCTCTCCCAGGGTCTCCACTCTCTCAGCACCGAAACGAATCCAGAAGCTCAGATCGGGTGGAAAAACCAGCTGCTCTGGAAAACTCAAACAACCGAAGCAGTGTGGCGGTCTTGTCGTCGTCTCCTCGTTTCCAGCTCGCCCCCGTCCGATCGATGTCGTCTCTTCCACCTCAGTCCCCACAGCGCATCGAGTCCCCTTCTCCACAGAAATCACCAGCTATCACTGGAGTTGATCTTCTGCTCACGAGACCTCCGGGCAGCAAACCTCAGCCAGAGAAGATGACCAAGTCTGAAAAGCACCACAACCAAGGGATTCAAGCCAAGAGCTCAACAGCAAGCGACCACCACTCGTCAGCAGCTCCGTACGTTTTTACGGTGCCAAAGAAGAAAGAAAAGACCAGGAACAGCGACATGGCGAGCTGGAATCTGATGCTCGACCCGCTCTTCCAGTCCAGCGCCGTCAATACTGGTCACCAGGACAACCATCTGAGTGAAAAGAAATCCGGTGCAAAGACCTACTCTGGTGGTGGTGGTGACGATAGTTCCCATCAGAGCCTGGCGTCATTTGTCTACGTGCAAGAGATCGACCGGTTCGGCCACTGTGTCAATGTGAAAGCGCGCCGAGCGACGTCCGGGGACAAGTATGTTCGCTCGCTCGGCCACATTGCCAGAAGCACCGGGAAGCAGCAGGAGTGAGACTTTCATATGGTGAAGTGCCGCTGAGCAATACGAGTTGCGAAATCTCTTTATTAGTGTGGAGGAACAATGACTTTGTCCAAGTGTTCTCTATTGAAGAAACGTTCTGCCACCACAGATAACCAACACAATGCTGCTAGTGGCGGCGGTCTGGAGACTCGAATTCCTAGACGAGGTCGTGGGCGCGTCTCTCTTCGTCCGAGCGGCGCGTCGTGGTGTCCGTGCCGTACTTGAGCTTTCCAGCCGAGTCGCGACGAAGCAGCCGCTGGGACGCACCCGCAAGCGGGTTGGGACTCTGGCGATAAAGCAGCTTGCCGCGCTTCTTTCGCATTAAGTGCGTCTTCTGGAGCGTCGGCGACGTGTACATAGGCGACTTCTCGAATGACTGCGCATCGACCTTGCGCTCCTCCTTCTCCGAGTGGTACACGAGCAGCCCCATGACGAGCACAAAGAGCGCAAAACCGTCGTAGATCGTGAACGACTGGCCCGCCGCCTTGCCCGTGAGCACGGGAATCATGTAGAGCAAATCCGTGAGCGGGAGGCCGACCGCAGACGACACGACGAAGAGCACGCTGCTGCCTTCCTTGAAGATGTAGAGCATGAGCTGGTTGTAGATCATGTTGAAAATGATGAACACCAAGAACGTCTGCAGCACACCCGAGTCGCACGGCACGATCTCACCGTTGAGCTCAACGGCCTCGCCCAGGAAACACCGGTGCGCCTTGCCCAGGTATGGGAAGAATTCGCTCCAGGGCACGGGCGGGTCGCTAAATGCTGGGATGCGGATGGTCCAAATCGACGCGATGCCGAAGAAGAGCTGGTAGAAGCTGATCCAGGCATTCGCGTACCAGATGTCGAGGTCCGTGTCCTTGAGTCCCATCTCTTTGTACACATTCGAGGCGGCAGCCGGCAGCAGCGACACGATGTAGAGGATAATCCAGCCCGCCGTCGGGTCGGGCATGTTGGCCGACTCTTGTCCACTCAGGATCGGGATCATGTTGACGAGACCGCCGTACAGGACGAGGATCGAGCCGAGGATGTGACCGCGTTTGAAGCGCGTCTGCAGGAAAAAGTACGCGAGCACCATGTTGAACGGCAGGTTGAGCTGGCTCAGCACGTTCGCGAGGTTGCCACTGTAACAAGTCACATTTGGAACAAAATAAATAAAAAAATCAGTGAGCGGACTTCACATACATCGCGTGAACAGCAACGCAAGAAAGGTACCCGATGTGCGGCGTCGGGAAAGCTCCGAGCAGGTTGTAGAGCGCGTCGAAGAGCGCCATGATCGCGTACTTGTAGTGCGGGAAGCGGCGCATTTCGTCCGTGATGTCATCTGGCATACATTAAGATACATACCACAAGATACTAATTAGCTCACTGTATACGAATGGGAAATACATCAATGCACTCGCCAAAGCGGCAAGCTACAGCACACACGACGTACCAGTGCAGAACATCTTGTACCTGTCGTAACGAGCCATCATGAGAAAGAAGAACACACACACGAGCAGTCAGCGCCTGCACGAGCCACACTTACATGACAAACAAATAAGCGCTTACCACACGACGGGCCACGACGTGACCAGGAACGCGATCGGAAGGATCACATTCGAAAAGTACCAGAGGAAGATCGTGTAGTCATACGTGATGCGCCTGCATATCCAAAGCATGCAAACAGGTGAGCATCATGCCATCCAAGTGGACCATCACATCACGCCACCATCACCATTAATGACAAGAGGACGCACGTGTAGAGCACGCGGTCGACGCATCGCGCGGCGATCAGCAGCACGAGCGCGACCGCGAGCTTGGACTCCAAGAGCAGCCGTTTGACGTTCATCGCGGCCACGTATGTGCGCTTGCTGGATGATTTATCGGAATGGGCTCGTAGGCAAATGCCGGGGGGAGGAACAGGGATGGGCGACGCGCGAGCCAATGAAGATGTTGTCGACGAAGGGTGCGCGATTTCTTCTGGAGCGAGATCAAATCGGGCTTTTACCCTAATTTAACAGGGTAACCTTTTACATTAGGATAAAAGCTCGATTAAATCTTCTCGATTCTGATAATTCGCATTTTGCAATGTATTTTGCTGCAAAATGAAGCGTGTTTAGAAACGGATGACATGAAAACCTTTCTATTTCTATTTTTTAGACTATCATTTGGTGAGACTTTACCGTGGGCAGCAGCATCGACAGGTGGAAGCTCCAAAGCTTGCCTCGAGCAGGCCGTTGCCAAGAAGACAGTCCGCGGCGAAGAAGTACGAGGGCGTCTTAAAGCAGCTCTCTGCGTTCCTCAGGGGCGTCTATGAGGTGGTGCAATAGGAGATGCTCCTGGTGCTCAACGCTGAGTGTAACGGGGTACACGAGTGAGTTACACCGCAGTAACCACTCTGTCAAACTAATGTTTGTGCAATATCGTTAAGACCGAAGTTAGTACAGGTTCGCACTGGCTACCCTACCAGGGGCCAGCTGCGTACTTTACAAACAGTTATGACCAGCGATGACGCGGCCTTGTCACGGACTATTATTACAGATAAGTAGCCAATCAGAAACACTGAGCTTCCATAGCCAGTGAAACTACATTTATTTAGGCCTAGCTATAGTATACAAAGCTCTAGTAATTTGCACCCGTTGTTGGGGCCGCCCTCAGGGCCTAAATAAACAGTCTCCCTTTTGCCTTGTTCGCAAGCAAGTTAAAGTCCTTCCCCTTTCGTCCATATTGCTCTGTTGTAAACAGGCAATAAGATCGCAGGAACTGCTGATCCCTTTCATCACGAGTCCTTGTGGAAGTCGTTTAACACACGCTTCCTCACTCTGTGTATTGTGCTGAGTAACTCGGGAACGCCCGGTTACAAAGTGAGTCGCCAGAGCAAGGCCCCAGGTTACACGCTCAGCGTTACGGCCTGTACTTTGACTTGCTGTCGCAAACCACGCAGCCTAGTCACCAAAGAACGGTTCGTTGGCCTTGAAGGCACGATATCGGGGACTATGGAAGGCGTCTCGTCACATTGGTTTCTTTGACAATTGTGCATCGTGAGCTCGTGCGGTACAAATAAATGTCGTCCTGGCTTTGACGGTGGGACGCGTCTCGCCCGCCTCAGTGATGACTCGCCACACAAACGGTAACTGGTTATTACGCACTCTTCAGCCTGATGCTGGAGTTGGAGCTATAAAAAATGCATTTTATTCTCAGAGACTTGTAAATAGTACACCATGACATGAGGCTGGCATAGCGAGCAATGCGTCATGGTGAAATGGCTGGCTACTGTATACCTCGGGACATGGAAGCATATCGACCTTTGGATGGGTATTTATTAACTAGTTAAGATTATCCAAAGTATGCTAAGGTTGTCGAGGTGTCTTGATTCCTGACGCTTCATGGCTCTGCACTGCGCAAGTTGTTGGGAAAAATATCCGTTACATGAAAATCACGAAGTATATTTTCCGATTAAGTTGTCATCGTAAATGACAATACAAAAATCACGACGTAAATGAATCACTTGGTGTTCCACCCAGCATAACAAATGTGTCGTTCGTCCGTGAATACAGATACGGACGGATCCGATTGCCCACCCAGCACTTCTATAGTCCGATACAAAAAGAGCCGATGCCACTCACAGTGGAACCGGACAGCAAAATATCGCCCACCGCTCCAATTGGTTAAAAAAGAACTTCAAAATTAAACAAAAATGCAGATAAATCCTAAAATCTTCTAAATCCTAAAATATAAACAAGAAAATTAAAAAAAGAGCTATACAAACACAACTAAAATCCAGCTCCAGGCAGTGCCTTTGAAAAGCTGCTCTTGATGGTGTCTTCGGTAAGCGAGTTCCAGACTTTGATCGTCCTTTTAATCATTGCAATGCGTTTCTGCTTGGCCGTCGCTCCAGCTAGGTGCTCCTCGATGAGCCACTCAGAACGAAGCTTCTTCTTGAGTGGCCCCATCACACCAACGTCCAATGGCTGACAGACCGAGGTCGAGTTGGGTGGAAGTGGCTGGAGAGACGAGTGCATCTCGGACGCGACAATGGACACGGCTTCGGACGAGACGTGTGCGTCGAGGTTATCAACCAAGATCACAGACGGACCCTCGATCTCGGGAGTGATCACCTCGCGGAGATACTCGGCCCACACACGGGAGTCCATCCAAGCATTCGTCTGCGTCGTGTAGAAATGGCCTAAAATAAATTCGAGTGTCAGATACAAAAGTAAAACTTAAATAATGA
>JAASFV010000614.1:0-18183 GCA_023334015.1 Globisporangium paddicum
CTTCGTCGCCTCGCGTCACGCTTGTGTTCTTGCTCTTGGCCGCACGTGGTGTTCTCGCTCTGATTTTTGGTGCTTTTAGTCTCGCGCTTGGTGCTCTCGTCTTGTCATTGATGCTCTGGTGCTCTCGCGCTCGATGTCCTCTGGTTCTCGTTCTCGGTGTTCCCGTTTTTGTCTTGTCGTCCTTCTCGTTCTTGAAGCTGAGTCAATCGGATGACTGGCATTATCACTCACCAATGAAGCCTGCATTCGTCGAACAGCGAGGCTTGTCGTTACTGCCGCACGTCTCCGCAGCCACTTCGCCACTGCGATAGTGAACAAGACGCACGCACTGAGTAACTGGCTTGTCGACAGACTCACATGTAGATACATGCCAGTCCACCATTGTCTCGCAGACAATTCTGTTGACAGGAAGCTGGAAGCGCCCACGACACGTGCTCTTCGAGCACTGCCACTTGAAGCTCACGAACTGGGGAACAACTGAAGATGAGATCACTGGCGTCGGATGCGTCTCTCACATTGCAAACTGAAGCAAAACCTCTGACTCTTGCAGCATCTCCTGACGGTGTGTGCAGCTGCGGCCATGATCACAGCACGCCTTCAAAATACTCCGCGTGGCACCAAGGGTCTCCAGTATCCGCTCACCAGCCGCATTGCGGTGGAACATCTCCGTTCACTGCACCACGAGCGCTGTGCGCTTGCTCCCCACACGAGACCCCACACATTTATTGTGTCTTGACCAGGCTCGTGAAGGCGAGGTCGCCATTTGTTGTCGCTGCTCGTCCCAAACGCTACACGTACGGAGCGGTCTGCAGCAGAAGCACCTTGAGGCCGCTGTTGCACAATTCCACCAGCAAATTCGTCAGGATGCTACACGTCGCATCGTCATTGCCGTTCACGCAGCCTCGATGCCCCTCCGGCGCATTCGCACCATGCGCTGTCACGCCTGCATTGCATCCACCGGAGCTGAAGGTTGTTGGCCCGCATTGAAACCATGGCGTCTCCATCAGCTAAGGCACGTTGACAGGAGGATACACCGCTTGCTTGCTCCTCCACGACGCTAGCTTGACGAATGCATTTCCGCTGAACCACGTTTCGCCGATCTTCACAACCGATAGTAGACAGTAGAACAGCATTGCACTGATGGCGAGACATCTCGGAGGTGCACTCGCTGCGTAATCGGATCGTCGCCAGACTTGAGACCATGCGGTCCGCTCTTAGAGGACACACAAGCGAGTCAGATTCATGCGACGCAATCGCTTGCAACTCTGGAACGGCACGATGCGCTCGCGTCTACATCATCAACACCATGCAACCCGTACTCTCTTCAGTCTCACTCCTCATGATGGACGACACGTCACTCAGTTCTGATGTACTTCGAATCTGATTCCAATCTGATATCGGCACACTAAAAGAGCTCTATTTCAGCCAATGAAAATGGCTTTCAGTTTGACTGGACAGCGTGGATACCAAAAAGCAAAGGGGGAGCTTCTCGTGCGCGAGCAGCTCTCACGACCGGGCGCACTCTCAGTTTTTGTAGCGAAACAACAACAGGAAACCATGGCTGACACCAACATCTACCTCCGCGGCACGCTCGACGGCCACAACGGCAAGGCCGTGACGGCCATCGCCACGACCCGCGAGAACCCGAACCTGCTCCTGACGGCGTCGCGCGACAAGTCGCTGCTCGTGTGGCAGCTCACCCACGACGGCGAGGCGTACGGCTACGCGCGTCGTCGCCTGACCGGCCACTCGCACTTCGTCGAGGACGTCGTGATCTCGTCGGACGGCCAGTTCGCGCTCTCGGGCTCGTGGGACGGCACCCTTCGTCTGTGGGACCTCAACACGGGCATCACCACGCGTCGCTTCGTGGGACACACCAAGGATGTGCTCTCGGTTGCTTTCAGCGCCGACAACCGTCAGATCGTCTCGGGCTCGCGCGACAAGACCATCAAGCTCTGGAACACGCTCGGCGAGTGCAAGTACACGATCACCGAGGAGGGCCACACCGAGTGGGTCTCGTGCGTGCGCTTCTCGCCATCGACCGCCAACCCGCTCATCGTGTCGGCTGGCTGGGACAAGGTCGTGAAGATCTGGAACCTCGCTAACTGCAAGCTCCGCACCAACCTCTTCGGCCACCAGGGCTACCTCAACACGGTCACCGTGTCCCCGGACGGCTCGATCTGCGCGTCGGGTGGCAAGGACGGCACCGCCAACCTCTGGGACCTGAACGAGGGCAAGCGCCTCTACTCGCTCGTCGCGGGCGACGTTATCCACGCGCTCGTGTTCTCGCCAAACCGCTACTGGCTGTGCGCGGCCACGACCTCGGGCATCAAGATCTGGGACCTCGAGTCCAAGATCGTCGTGCACGAGCTTGTGCCGGAGGACGTTGAGATCCCCAAGGGCAAGTACGCCCAGGTCGCGCACCCAGTGTCGCTCGCCTGGTCGGCCGACGGTTCGGTGCTCTTCGCCGGTTACACCGACGGCTGCGTCCGCGTCTGGGCCGTCGGCAACTAAGTCATTTCTTGCTGCTGCAGTTCGTTCGCTAGGAGCGATCTGCGGCTGTGAGCCAATGTCGTTGCTGTCGTCGCTCGTAGGTTGATGATACTTTATCGAGCGAGTGTTAGGAGACTTGTCTTTTGCTAATATGAACTCACTGGGGTATTCGCTACAGTCAAACCCAACTCTGTCATCTCTGTTCCTGGCCCTGCGTTGGTCTCTCTGCTATCTCGTTGACAAGTTTAACATTGGCCGCCACTTGTGCATACAACCTCGTCAGATCATGTTAGGGCGCCCATGGCTTATATCTTCCTGTGTGTTGCTGGGCCTGGATGAGCTTCCTGCACATTTTCCAATGTGCCGAGGCAGCAGCAGACATCTGAGCTCCTAGCATTGTGACTAACATGAGCGTTTCTTGGCTTTGAGAGCAAGGCACAAGATTCTGAACCAGTACACTTTTACGGACACTAGTACCACTAACGATACGAGCGGGGACTCGCGCTGCTGATGCAGACAAGCACATCCCGCCCATGGCTGGGTCTGACAGCTGCAGCACACTCTCAGCTCTGCACTCGTGAGAAGCAGACCACACAACGGAGTAAGCACAAGAGAGATGGTTGGCTTTGAGAGAGGAATCCCAGTTGTCACATTGATCCAATTACTGACTCGCTGCGTCCATCCAGGGGGCCAAATCCAACGACAATTTTCCATTTTGCACGAGCGCGAGTTACCCCACGAGGCGTCCTGCGTTTACGAGCGGCCACTTGCGGGTCACCAGCACGAGCAGGTCGAACGCTCGAGCGCCGTGGAAAAAGTGCCAGTCGTCAAAAGTAGCGAAAAGCGATTCGTAGCTGCTTCGAAGAGCGGCCGTAATCTACTTGAGCTTCTTCTTGATACGAAGCTGTGGCGAGTGGCCGCACTTCTTCTTTCTGCAGTTGGTGGCGCGAGGAGGGAGACGCGCGTAGCACACGCGGCAGATCTTCTTCTCGATGTTGGTCTTCTTGGCGAGTGCCATGAGCGTTGGCTCAATGGCACCACCACGCAGGCGGAGCACCAGGTGGAGGGTCGACTCTGTTATTAACAAACAATAGAGCGAGAGTGGGTATGGTTGTGAGATGATAGGGAGCCACTGCGTGGGACCTGTGCCATAGACGTACCCTTCTGGATGTTGTAGTCCGAGAGCGTGCGGCCGTCCTCGAGCTGCTTGCCGGCGAAGATCAGACGCTGCTGGTCAGGCGGGATGCCTTCCTTGTCCTGGATCTTGGTCTTGACATTGTCAATGCTGTCCGACGGCTCCACGTCGAGCGTGATGGTCTTGCCCGTAAGAGTCTTCACGAAGATCTGCATCTTTAACCTGCTCAAGCCAAGAAATATCAGGAAGCGACACAATTCGTCAGAACGGCTTGCTCCGTCCAGGATCTCTTCTTGCATTATGCCACCGCGATCGCCGCCACCACAGCAGTCATTTCCATCCATCGCTTTGTCGCTGCTGATAACTGATCTGCGCTATCGGTCTGCTGTTCACACGACAACCTGCTGGCCACGAAAGCTGCTAATGATCCCAACTCGAGACCGCGTCATGAAGCTGCTGAGTCGTCATCCAGTCGCCTGTAGCTACTAAGCTGTTGCTGCTGGTCCTGTCTGGAACGACGAATGGATGGATGGGAAGAATGGCTGCTGCTGGCAGAACGACGCTCGCGCACGTGGCGGCGACCGCACACAGCCGCTCGCCACAGCCAGCGAGCGAGCGCGGCCGTGACATGAATCCCCGCAGGCGCACATGTACATACCTTGAGGCTCTTTACTCTCTCAAAATGCGACTCTTTCTCCTTTGGCGGCCGGCGCGCTCCAGTGGTCCTGAATGCTCAGAAAAGCACTCCAACCAGTCGTTCAGAAAATCCGATATTCTAACCTTAAAAGTCGGATATTCTGCACTTGACTTGGCCTTTGTATGCTTTTGCGTCAACATGTCTTTTTTTTGTGCTGACAACGCAAATGCATACAAAGGCCAAGTCAAATTAATTTATCCGATTTTTCATTTTCTTGGCTGGTTGGGAGGAATTATCCGATATTTTAACTAGAAAGTCGGACATTTCAGCGGTCCAGTTTTCAAGGTGAACCGGTTCAAGTTTTAGGTGGTCCACATTGAATTTGATTTTTCAAAATTGTATCATCACGTTATAGAAATACCAAGTCAAATGCTGTCAGGTTTTGTTTGCGTGTTCAAAAATGCCACTCGGAGCTTGTCATCACTTCAGTTCGAAGCGCCATTTCGACGAGAATGCCAACGCGTCGCCTGCCATCAGCGCAGCGGCGCGATTGCTAAGGAGACTGACCCCACGTCCAACTGTGCGCGTCGAGCCTCAACACACAACAACGGCGAGAGTCCGATCTCAGACGCATCGCCCGTTTGAAATCAAGCAAAGGAAAGAAGACAACAACGTGGCGTTGTGAAAACCTTGTGTGTGTCATGCATGGCCATCTCCCCACACTCTCTCTCGGTCGCCGCACATGGACCCCCTCGCGCATTTCTCCATTTCCAGTCAGAGCAACTTACACCACCACCAGCCTTCTGAGCGACGCCGATTGTCCGATCGCGCACCAGCACCGGCACCAGCAACTCACAAACACAACAACTGCTGCAACATTGGAGCTGCTCGACCGCGGACCGAAGCGCGTTCATCGGTGCCACAGATAGAGCTTCTGCGAATTCGACTGATTCGCCTCGCGACCGCGTCGTCATCGTCATTGAACGAATCGGCACCAGTGAGACGCCGCGGTTCGTCAGGCGCGTCGACGCTGCAGTTCAACTCGGTTGGATACAGCGGACGAACGGACCGCTTTTTCTGTCGGTGATCAAAGCCTATCACTTGCCGACTTCCACTGCACATCGCAGGACCGCAGCATGCTCCACCGCCTCGTCGCGCGCCTGGACCTGCCGTCGTTCCTGCCCAAGCCGGACGAGATCCTCGATGGCGTCCAGTGGCTGCGCGAGAACCCGGGGCTCGCGGCCGGCGTCATGGTCGGCCTCACGAGCTACTCGGTAGCCAAGTACTACCAGCTCGTACCAGACTCGGGGTCGGACGATGACGACGATGACGAAGACATGGCGGTGACCCGCGAGGAGATCGCTCGCTCGATCTCGGCGATCCAGCTGGGGCTGCTCAAGGTCGGGCTACACGGCGCTGCGTCCTCCGACACGGTCGACAGCCTCGACTCGTCCACAGGCAGCGCGTATGGGATGCGATCACGGGCGAGCAGCGTCTTCAAACCGCTGGTAGAGGTACGCACTACGGTGCCGTGATGGCTGATTGATATGGAAAAGCCCAAGTCTAACGAGCGACTTGACTGTGATTGTGATTTATAGGATTCGCTTGCAGAAGAGCTCGAGGCCGAGAGGTGCGGCTGTGCAGCCGGAAGCCACTTGAACGTTGACGGCACACCGAAGGCGTGCTGTGACCAAGACTGGGGCTGGTTCGTGCCCACCTCGCCGCGACCCTGATCGCGTGAAGGTCATGATCGTTTGGCTGGCGTGGGTGCGCTGGTTTACATGGTGGCTCTCCTCTCTCGTTCCTTAGAGCCAAGCAAGATAGGAGAGTCGCAGTCAATGCTTCCACCAGACAACCGCACAACAGACAGCAGGCCACGCGATGGCATGTAGCTCAACCTATTGCATGGACTTGATATTTAACCACCACCAGTTGCGTTTCTTGTATACAAGTAGACCAGTCTAATTAATCTACAGCAGCTTACAATATTCAGTGTCGCGTGTGCAGCTCTTCACGGTGTGTGCGATCTATGTCAACCAACCATCTCAGCAACTTGAACCTGTCAGAATTACCACTTGACTTGGATTTATTGAGGTGTTGGTGGTCGCTGAGAGCAGAGATCTCGACTTCCAAGAATGAGCGAGGCATCGATTACAGGTGTACTAGGACCACCCCGAGGTTGCACATCACAACTCTATTTGAGCAATTCGCACACAGGTACGCGACTCATACAGATTCAGATGCCCAGACCATACCAGAAGAGATGTCAGAGGTTTGCTTGGAAAGTTTGTCAAAGAAAGAGCCTGGCTGGAGGGTGTCGCTTCAAGATCGCCATCGTGAATGTTGCTTCAATGATACATCGGGGCTGCGTTCGTGCAACACCAAACACATGCTGTTAATAACGCATATCAAATATATGTTTATAGCCAAAACCTGTTTTGTAACAATGACGTGTATTTATCAAGTTTGTTTTCAAATTTGACGTGCGGATAACAGAGACCTGCACATGTGGCCAACAACGTTTCCAGACAAGCACCACACCTTTGAAGCAGCAGCGATGGCATACTTCCGCATGGGGATGCGCTTCAAGCTCTCGCGCGCCGCGGCGCGCGCCATGGCGCGCTCGGGCAACAAGCAGAGCAACGCCATGAACATCGAGCGCATGATTGAGAACGCCAAGCACAGATTCGGAGGCGCGGTGCGTAGCTGCCCGTGCGCAATTGCCTTTTTTTCGTCATCTTTTCTCATTGACTGACTGAGTGTGGCTGTCTCCTATGCTATGCGTGCAGATCGGGCGACCGCTGGCGGCAGCGCTTGCCAACATGGTGGACACTGGCGTGGTGTTCCACACAGCAGAGTACCTCTTCTTCAACGACGGAGAAGACGACGACGGGACGTACGTGATCTCTGCATGAGCGGCTCGTGTTGTTGCACTTGTGCAAGTGGCGGCCTTGGGGGAAAACTGACGACTGAATAGTTAATGGCCCTTACTCTGCGTGAATAGATAACGCGACCATCACTGACAAAACGACACCAGCGGCGTTCGTGATGGGAGGAAGAAGGCAAAGCAAGAAGACAACAACACAAGGGAGGAGGGCGAGGCCGCAACCATTTTTTAGATGAAGGAGGCGATCGTCAGTTTATACAAGCGACGGCGGCATTAGTAGTAGAGCAGTGCAGCATGTGGGGCCATATAGAAAGCAGCGATAGCGCCTGTGTTCCTGAGAAATAGACAGCGTGTAATCATACGTATCTCTCCTTGATCTTGCCTCCATCCAGCTTCCATCCATCATCAATTCCACCACATTTAACCTGTCTGTCTTGATGTTTGTATGTCCAAATAGAATGCCTTTTGATACGAGCCCCATTTGCCTTTTTGGTTGACTTGTTGCAGACGAAAAGAAGACGCAACAAGCACAAGCAGTAGCACGAGCAGCCACAGCAGCAGCATGTCCTCTTCATCCACGACCATTATCGACGTGCCGCGCGTGAGCGAGAACTTCCCGCGCGTCCCTGCCGGCTGCGAGAAGGCGTCCGAGGCGTTCTTCGCGTGTTTCTACCAGCACGGCAAGCAGCCAAGTGGCGAGAAGCACGCCGACATTGGCGACCGCGCGCTCGTGCAGTGCAAGCAGTCGGTCGAGGCCTACAATGCGTGCGTGGACAAGGCCATGGGTGCGACGCCCAAGAAACTCTTTCGGGTACCAGAGGCCTACCGTGTGCGCGACGAATAAAGAGACACAGCAACAACAGCAACATCCCAAGCCGCCATAGACACAAGAACAGCGACCTGAAGCAAGCGATTGCTGCACGTACAGAGGTAATGAACACAGGTTGCGTAATAAAACACAACTCTCATAACGACATCAGCTGCTGCAGCGATACACAAGACTGTGATGACACCTTGCATGGAGAGAATTACTGTTTGTAGCTTTTTTTGAATAACATTTTTTAGGCATTTTTGCGCTTATGGCTGTGGTTGAAGAGACAAGCTGCTGCGAGACAGCAAGACAGCGAGCCAACTGTAACGACGAACTCACCCACTCTCTCTTCTCGTCTCGATCGCTTTCTTCTCTCCATCTCTCAGTTTGAGAGGGCGATCTCTTCACCCTGGCTAGTCCAACGCACTCACGAGGGAGGGCACGCAGCTTAACCCTGGGTGTCCTTCTCCCAGTCGTAGTTGGCGATTTCGTCGTCGATCTCCTCGCTCACTTCCGGGTACATGGCGGCAATCTCGTCGACCGTGGTGTCCAGCGTGGTGCGGGTCTCCTCCATCAGCCCGATGAGCTCCTGCAGCTCCACGATGCGGTTCTTCGAGTCGGTCACCTTCTCGTTCAAGTCAGCGAACTGCGAGTGCCATAAAAAAGTTCATAAAATAATAATTAGACAACCAGTTTCATAGAGCCACTGACAGATACACGACGGTGTGTGTGTGACAGGAACATAAGCGTACCAGCGCCTCGACGGTGGCCTTCTCGTTGACCTCCGACGTCTCGAGGTCCGCAGGCGTGATCGTTGGGAACACAATGTTCTTGTAGTTCTCCTACTCGTCGCCATACAAATTAATAGCAGAATTAACAAGCTATCCAGTACAGACGCCGCGTATCATAAGGGGGAAAGGACGAAGGGGAAAACAGTATTGCTCCCCTCTTCTTCCCCCTCCTGTTTGCGCCTTCTAATACACACAATATACACCGCACAGAGATGTAAAGACACGCATGCGCACCTCAAGGGCGTTGACGAGGTCCTTGTTCTTGATGATCGAGCGGTAGTGGTCGAAGTCGATGGCCTCTGGCTCCTTAAGATACTCGCGGGCCTCGGCCTGGATCTCGCCGTGCACGTTGCGGAGCGAGTCGAGCGCGGCGCGCGCACGCGGGTCGGTCAGCTTGGTGGAGATAGCCTCCCAGTCGGTGGCGCGCTGGGCGCGGACGGCGCTGCGCACGATCTGTTGGCGGAGCTTCAGCATGGCGACGGCGGCTTCGGTTCAGGGGCGGTTCTGGCTGTGTGTGGGGGCGTAAGCTCTTCCTCGCCTTTGGTTTTCGAGCGGTTCCCCCGCACGCGCTTTTTGCCTGTGGGATCTGATCATCCTGTGGAAATTAATGGGGAATATACAGGGTTGACAGCAAATCATAGTGTGTCTATTGTCAAATACCTGTGAAACTGGATGCTGTTGTTGAATTGACTGAGGCAGGCAGCAATTCATTCGAGCCGCGAGTCAATATTGAATTGAGTGATCGAAACAAAATACGTTTTAGAAAGTTGCGCACAGGTAAAGCGCTTTTTTTAGATGTCGGTGTGGCACATAGTGTGGCACACAAACAGAAGCACAAGGTCGTGCACACATTACAAGAAGAGCACGAGCAACACCGCGGCACCAGGCAAATTACACTACAACAGCACCATGGAAGGCATGCGCCCGTACGAGAGCGGCTGGGAGAAGATGAAACGCCGCATGGCAGAGGAGCCGCTCGTGCCACTGGGCTGCCTGCTCACGGCTGGCGTGCTCGTCGGCGGCCTGCGCTCGTTCCAGCGCGCAGCAGACGCCAAGACCCAGCAGCGATACATGCGCGCGCGCGTGGTCGCACAGGGCGCCACGGTCGTCGCCTTGGCGCTCGGATCCGTTCTGACGCTCAAGAAGAAGGACTAAAGCTCGTTGCAGCAGCAGACGTAACGACATCCACCAATACAACATGACCCGACCTCGTGTGTGTGCACTCGTATGCACAGCTGCATGTCTTAGGGCCGCAGCGACCAGCATAGCTGCATTTGGACTGTTTGCAGCGACAGTTCTTGATGTGCGTGCAAGAGAGCTGCTCAAGCGTCTTGCGGAGGCGGACGTTTAATTTGCAACCGCCGCCACATTTGCACGAGGACACGAATAAACGCCCAAGAAGATCACTCAAGATCCGTCAGCAGCTACGGTCAATCGATACACCAGCGATCTCTCTGTGTTCACAGCTCCTGCATTTGTCATGCTCAAATGTGCAGCTATTCCCTGTTGCATGCAGCATGCAGTGCATCGACAACCAGCAGCGATACGCAACGGATACGCATGCTTATTTCACCAATATCAACGATCGTCCGCCTACGAGGCCTGTCATTCGATCTCAGCAGCAGCAAGCGAGCAACACGAGAGCACCACACACGCGAGGGACGCAACACTCCTCTCTATCAACCGCTTGCCATAAAAATGTTTTCATTGATTTACTTTATAAAGACGCCGGCCTTCCCGATCTCTTCCTCTCTTCTAGGCCAAGAAGAACATGAAGAAGATCAGAAAGACGAATAAAATAGCGGAGACCTTCAATGCCAGCATTCTATTGTTTGACAGGCTCGAAAAGTACTTGAGCAGCTCGTTCTCGCCTGCGCTCACGTTCGCGAGCGTGTCGTCCACGTTGTCGTCGATCCTGCCACACACGTCACACATTTCGTACACAACACTGTCAGCATCCTGCACCAAATTTACATCATACACCAGCCACCATTTCCCATGCCATACCTTCGCACGAGATCTTCCTGCTCGTGGAGAATTGTCGCGAGACGACCGAACATCTGACCGATGTCCACGATGTGGCTCTCGATCTGCGACACGGCCTCTGCCCGTGACTCCGTGTAGTTCTGTTGCTCGGCGACGGCTTGCTCCTGGGACATGGTTGAGATCAGCGGCATGATCTCGCTGCCTCCGTCCGAGCTCTGGATCCCGCCTGGACGCGGCAGCGCATGCGCCAGGTTCACATCGTAGCCTGGGCGATTTAAGTTTGACGCTGGCGCTGGGGGTGGCGCACGGTTATTCGCAAACGTCAGTGGCTTCCCTAACGCGCTGGATGCGGTCTTGCCGTAGCGCGCGCGCCGGTTCTGCTGCAGTTTCATGTTCTCCTGCCGCACCTCGAGAATGTCTTTGAAGCCTTTGGTCGTGACCATCAGGTTGGACTTCATCAACGACACGATCGCGTCGGTGTGGGTCGCTGCTTGTCGCGAGCCACTCGCAGATCGCTTACTGTGCATGTATTCCTGTAGAGAGAGGCGTCGTCAGATATACAACAGACAGAGACAACATCAGCATATTCAGTAGCTCGAGAAATGGAGACCAACATCACACGTTTCGTACCTGCAGGTTGTCTAGCTGGGCGTTAATGTCCGTGATGTCCTTCTTCACGAGCGCGGCGAGCTCATTGATCGCTTCGGTCGGGTCGTTGAACATGTTGTTCTGCCGAACCACTGCATTGTTTATTCGTTCACACACAGCCATCCACAAATAATGTAAGCGTTTCCAGCCACTTTCTCTTGCCGTCAGCCACATAGTACATCTCACACGACAGCAGCAAGACAACAGGAACGTACGCTGCGTGAGCTGCTGCAGCCGCTTGGACGCCTGATACACTTCTTTCGAGATGTCCGAGGCCGCCGCGTTGAACTGCACATTCTCCTGCACAGCATTGTGGACCACGACCTGCTTCTATGATGCGGGATGATAAGCCAGCGTAATAAAGCATACATACACACAGCAGCAGGTGTCAATCACTGCGACAGTACATACTCCCCTTGCTTCTCTTTTTTTGTTTTCCCTCTCGTTCCATGGAGAAAGGAGGAGAGCCGTCAAGAGAAACACACGCAGAGTAGCATAAATATAGAGACGCACCGGCGCGGCGGCGGCGGGCGAGGGCTTGTGACGCTGCTGCGCGAGCTGCTGGCAGAGCTGCCGGAAGTCGGCCGTGCGGTTCTCCGCCATCGCCGCTCTCTCGCTCCCAATATTCACTCACGCGTGTGCTGTCTGCGTGTCGTTCTGAAACTCAGACAAAAACTGGTCTCTCGATGTCACTATGACTTTAGTGACATATGGCAAACAAGTAGTGACTTGAGTATAATGACATACTGTACAATTGCATACCCTTTTGCAATCGATGTTGTGTTCATGCAATAACGGTTTTGACTTGCTATGTGTATGAAGAGATTAGGGCATTCTTACATACTATTTTTGACAGGTAGAAAGTAGTATGAAACAGAATGTTAGCATTCTGTTTCATAATTGATTTGAGACGTTTACAAAAGGAGGGCGTTAATTGTTGCGAACTGTGTCAATCAATCTGACACTATCACGAATAATACCCCACTTTTGACAAAAGTAACATGCTGACAAAAACGGACTACATAAACATATAAAATCAATACCGGTATGTTTTGACTTGGATAAAGTATGAACATACAAAAAATACGCACGTACTGAATTAAGTGAAGCGCATATCACTTTACAAAACAGTATTGAACCGGTATTTGACCATGAGTCGGTATACATATTGGTTTATGACACAATACCGGTTAGTACTTGCGGCCAAAGTATTCGCCTCAACTTCGTATTCATGGCTTCGTTAGCCATAAAGTTGGCCAGTGTTTTTGCTGTCCGTCGTACATGGTTCTACTTATCCAGCTGAACTGCTTGTTTGCTGTGCTGCTGTCGATGCCAAGGTTGGCGCTTTGACTGCTGCGTCCTCACGGTCATGTTGCTGTCCCTGTAGATGTCGAGGCTGGTGCATGGGCCCTTCATCTCCGTCCAGACTCTCGTGAATCCCTTCTTCGCTGCTTCGTATTCGCACTGATAGTTTGTCTGCCAGGCATCTTTGAACAGTTCACTCTTTCCCATGACACTTCAAGCACTCGTTGAGCACGATATTTTGATATTAGAAGCACCAAGACTCCTCCACACATCCCCACCACCACCCCCACCCTTGTCGACTTTTGGTCGACGCTCATGCCCGTGTTCTGGATCAACATCGCGGTGAGCATCGGCAGTATCGCGTGGTATAGCCGCCTCGTGTACCTCAGCAAGGAGGATATCGCGAGCGATATTAAGGGCGCTGTCAAGTTGTTCAGCCGTCCTCAAAATACACGCAGGAAAAGTAGTTAAATCATTATACAGCTTACATTATTCAAGATGTTGGTGCGCACATGGCCGGTGAAGCCCTTGCGGCACACGAGGCACTGAATGCTGAACCGGTGCAGACCATGAATCGTGGGTCTGGTGGGCCTCGACGGCCACCTTGCTCGACCTTCGCAAAGTCGTTGATCGAGAAGAGCGTTGCGACGCGGCTCTCGGACACCGTCTTGGGAAGGCGACTCGACTATGAGGTCTAGTAGTGGATGCCGTCGCAGAGCAGGAACATGCGCTGCGAGAAGCGAGAAACCCTGGTCCTCATCGTAGCAGAGCCAGCTCATGCTCGTCACGTCGAAGACGACCATCTCGATTTCGTAGGGTTGCGAGAGGATCAAGAGCTCGATCTCGCCACCCTAGGACTTGTACGTCCTGGATCCACACGCAGGACTGAACACGGCCCGGCCCAGGAAGACTTCCGAGTACACGTCTGGTTTGGCGAGGATCGTGTCCTTGATGAGGAGGCCCATGACCGTCGCGTTGCCCATCTTGCCCTTCCCGAGCACATATCTAAGACACGCAGTGCATACGTAAGTGTGTGTGGGTGCTGCCCTATCAACTTCGTAGCAGGCACGAAGGCATACTTAATCGCATTGAAGAGGCAGCTGTTGTCTGCCAGCACGACTCGGCTCCTTGGCTACCAGCACCGACCCTGAACGAACGCCGAGCGATTGCAATGTGCTCTCCTATTCATATTTAAACAAAATGGCCACGTATCCCGTCCCCAGCCATCACTGACGCCAAGCACCGCATGCGAAAGCAACGCGCAGTCAGTCCGTTAAGCTGCCAAGGAGCTGACAACATGTACTATCTGTAGCCGATGTATTGCATGCACCCCGTGGCACTTTATGATACTGATAGTCTTAACTGATGTGAGCGTACGATAGACACCTTCGTCAGAGCCTGTCCTGACACAGATCTTTTAGCGACACACTCGAATGTCCGTCCACGAATGACGAATATCCAGGCGTGGCATCTGTTCAACCCGGCGAACCGGAGGTTTCACTTTTCGTCACATTGGGTTTCGGTGGTCGTGTTGCCAAATTTGATAGGACCTCAAAAATGATAGGACAATTGGAAAATGTGCTATCGATTTAGAGAAACTGCGCAAAATGTGCTATCAGTTTAGGCAACTGTTTAGTAATCATGAATGAAAGGACACTGCTTTTTTTTATTTCACAGAAAATCCTTGACTGGCACTTCCTGGATGCCAGCTGGCGCACACGAACGCACCGCACATTTTGATTCGCGACCCATTTTCTAGGAGCGCAATCGCGCGCTCTGGATCGTCAATGCTGCGCTATGCTGTGGTCATGTCAAACACTTCACTGCGGGCATCCATTCGGACGAGTATCTCTCCAGCTGACAGCTTTATGATAGGCTTAGAGATGCCACTGGCCCAGTTGGTTGGCTGGCAGTGACATCAAACGGGATCGATATCTCTGGATGGAGGTGGAAATGTTTGAGGCTCCCAGAGTCTTACAGGCTCAATCTGGAGCGTGAGCGGAGAGCTCCGCACCTTCCACGCCGTCTGTCCACACATTGGGACCACACATTGGGACCACCTAGGTCACTTAGGTGGCTTCGTATACCACCAGCTTCCCGTTCCAATGCTGGCAGTCGCGGCATGACGTGCACATTGTGAGCTCTTGAATCAGTCAAACAGAGAGGAGACCTATGCTTGCTGCGACTGTTACCACTGTACACAGATATGATTATTGACATGTAGCGTGCGATCGTGACGGGTAAGATCTCGGCGTGATGCAGTAGTCATCGCATGCAGTTTAGAATCAGAGCTTGTGCACGCCAACAAGCAATCCGCTCGACAGGAGAGGTGCACTTGCTGTCTGCACTATCGCTAATACGGTGGACCCGCCTGCTATTGATACAGTACATCTGTGCTGTGCTATGCGACTTGGCGAGCGCGTCCATCCATCCATTCCTGGCTGGTCTCTCTCTCTCCTTCGCTCTATGCTCGGATGCAAGTAGGACGCCCGAAAGCCGAGCCTCCGCGTGGATTTTTACGCCATAAACTGGAGTTTGACTGTCTAATCCCGCAACAATGCGACAACCACTCGTTTGCTCCACTGTGTCAAGGGCCTTTGAGCCACTCGCTGGGCTCCAAGAAATGTGGCGCTTTCCAGCACCCTCTCTTGTAGTTCGGCGACAGGCTACAGCCTGTGTCTGCACATGCACAATTCCAATGACAGGCACATGTCTCCCTAGTGAAAAGCACTTGTGTTACTTCCACCGCCGTCGCCCAAGCGTACAGACACTTGGGGCACTTTGATGGGGGAAGAAACGGTGGGAAAGCAAGGGGCACAGCGTCCTTGTGTCTCTTGGAGCCTCTGAGGTCCATGTGTGCCCATGAGAGCCCTTCATCAGCGCATTTTTTTGTTAAACAATCTGGAGAGCCCAAAGTGTCATTTAACTCACGAGACTCTTAGGATAGTAGACACCGTGCCATCCGTCCAGGATACTCACTGGGGTCCATCTTCGAGATGCCCAGTTATCGCTTCAATGACCACTCGCCAGTGACATCCTATAGCCCTGGATGGGCTCTAGAAGCTCTCACCGCTTGTCGTCCTCATGACAAGCGCAATGTGCCGATCTCAATCAACACTCGACCATCTGACGTTGCGCGGTCCAAAAGTGCCCTGTCCACCTGGTTTCGGTGGTACCGGCTGTTTCTCTGACAGCCGTTTCTG
Source organism: Globisporangium paddicum (assembly GCA_023334015.1). NCBI lineage: Eukaryota > Oomycota > Peronosporomycetes > Pythiales > Pythiaceae > Globisporangium > Globisporangium paddicum. Next base: position 15,897 of record JAASFV010000614.1, read on the forward strand.
ACGAATATTCTTTCGTCCACTGCTCGCAATTTCAGCCAATCAACGACCAAAGTTTGCTAATTTGTGAAACTGCCAGTCAAGGTAGAAAAGACAGTTGAAACTGTCGCGATGCAGAGACGGGCCACCCGGATCCGCACAACCAGCTGACGAGCAGCGCTGTTCCGACTTGACCAGCTCAGCTCAGCGGCGCCACGAGGAGCTCACTTCCACTTTTCCCTCCTCAGGAATAAGTATCGACTCCGCAAGCGAGTACCAGCATCCAACTGCCATCAGCGCCCACCACAGCACGACCAACTACCAGCCAACCTACCAACCACCAGACAGGTACAGCAAACCAACTCCACACAATTATGCAGCTCAACCACGACGACGTGCCTCCAGCGAATACTACCTCATCGAGACACACTGAAAGAAGCACCAGCGACAGTACACACGACGGCGAGACCACCCCATCGACAGTCAACGGCATGATGGCGGCGCCGCACTGGGCGCAGCTCATGCCCGAGACCACCGACCAGAAGCGCATTGGCACGCCCTCATCTTCGTCATCTTCGTCATCTTCGTCATCGTCGTCGTCTGCGTCGAGCTCTTCCGAGGGGGAGGAAGAGCAGGAGATGGTGACTCCGTGGCAGTCGCCAAGCGACCTCCCCGAGCGCCGCGTCATGGTGCAGCGCATCATCACGCTCACCGAGAAGAAGCACGCGGCACTCTTGACCAGCACCGCTCAGCAGCAGCAGTCGACGGCGACGCTCGCGAGGCGTATTGAGCTGTCGCTCTACTCGCTCGCGAGCTCCCTGGACGAGTATCGGAACCTGTCGACGCTGCGTCGCCGTCTCCAGGCGCTCGTGTCGCTCAGCTACCACGAAGCCGCGGCAGTGCGCTCGCTGCAGCTGAGCCCGAAGCGCCGATTCCCGTCGCGCCACCTCGACATGACCCCCGAGTTTGCGATCAAGCGCCGCCGCCTCGCTACCAAGCTCACGAGCCCCGAAGTCAAGTGTTCGGGTCGCATTTTCCCCAAGATCAGCGAGGACTGCGTGCGTAATATCTTCTCGTACCTGGACGGCAGCGAGGTGGTCGCGAACCGCGTGATCAACCACTTTGCGTCCGAGTTCCTTCCGTCCTGCGTCCTGCGCCTCGAGCTCCATGTGCTGCAGCTCCGCCGCGCCATGGAGAGTGAGTTCTTCAATCTACGCAAGCTAACCAAGCTGGAGAAGCTCGTCGTGTTCAATGAGCTCCGTCCGAGCGCTGCGGCTCGCCGACAGCAGCAAGAGCAGCACGCGCCGCTGCACGCGTGGGAATGCGCTGAGCTCGACGCGACCCAAGCCAACGACGGCGAGGAAATCGTGCAGCAGCTCGCAGCAACGCTGGTCGCCGGCGCCGGCCGCCACCTCAAGCACCTGCAGCTTGTGTCCGTGTTCTGCAACACGAGTCAGCGCAACGGCCTGCGCTCTCTCTGCGACGCTCTGTCGCGCGGCGCGTGTCCGCAACTGGAGAACCTGCTGCTCGGGGGTAACAGCATCATGGACGCCGGCGTGTTCGACGTCGCGCGGCTGCTCCGGTCCAGCGCCGTGCCGGAGCTCGCGCGGTTGGACCTGCGCCGCAACTACGTCGGCGAGGCCGGGCTGCGTCGCCTCGTGCACGCGCTCTCGCTGGGCGTGGCCAAGAAGCTCCAACTCCTGTGCCTGGGCGGTAACATCCTCACAGACAGCTGCGTGGCACCGCTCGAGGGCGTGTTACTCGGGAGCGCGTGCCCGCAGCTGCGGTTCCTGGGCCTCGAGGACAACTTCCTGAGCCCCGAGGGCGTGCAGATGATCGTCCAGGCCGCCGCGGCCACCGGCCTCGCGCCCAGGATGCACCGCGTCGCGGTCGAAGACGAACTGTTATTATAAGGAGGCGCTTACTCTGCTGTCCGCCATCATTTATCACCACCATTAAGTTAAACAGAATAGAATTGCTTTAGAAAATAATTGTTGTTGTTGTTGTGTCTTCTGATTGAAGACGCGCAAAATTATCGAACGCCCACTTCAGCTGTTTCAAGATGGCTACATGTTCGTAACGCCTGTCCGTTTCTTTTTTAATCCGCGCCGCTTCGACTTGCGAGCCGTTGCAAGTTGAAGAACGAAAGGGTGCGCAACAACTATTCTGTCTGTGACGAGAATGACCAAAAAATAAACAAGCAAGCGCAAACGCGACTTGTTGAGACAACTTGCTTGCTAGCGAGCGCAAGCCTGCACAAGTCAACAACGAACCAAGCAGCAGACGAAATGGCGGTTGTTGTGTATTGGTA
>JAASFV010000615.1:0-18154 GCA_023334015.1 Globisporangium paddicum
CCCCCCCCCCCCCCCCCCCCCAGTCTCGCACGTCCCATTTCTCACAACATAGCCTCCGAGACGAGGAGCTGAAGAACTGTACTGTATCTGCAAACACTCGATATCATGGCGACAACCGAGCCGGAGGAAGAGCAGCAATGGACTGGACGCCACCTTCTGATATCAGCACTCATCCAGTTGATACTTGTGCACATTGCGTACCGCATTGATCGCAGCAAGTCCGTCCCGTACTTGTCCACTGCTTCCTGGGCGATCCTATTCGGCATTGCGGTACGTTTGATGTGCCCTGGCTTGGTTAATGAGGATCCGCTGACGCTATGTCCTCGATCGTCTTCTTGCTCTGTCAATTTCGCATGAAAAGTTTGGCGCACTCCTGTCGCTCATGTCGAAGAAACGGGCGAGCGGTACGGGTCTTGATCCCCAGATTCTGTTCTTCGCACTGCTACCGCCGATCATTCTCGAGGCAGGCTTTAACACGCAGCGCAAGGGCTTCTTCTACAATTTTTGGTCGATTTTGCTCCTCGCGCTCGCCGGGACAATCGTCGCGACGTTTGCAACCGCCGGTGGACTGCTATGGCTGGGTCGCCACGTCGACTTCATCACTGAGCTGAAGCCAGCGGAGGCATTACTATACGGCTCGCTTATCTCCGCGATCGACCCCGTCTCGACACTGATCGTGCTGAAGAAGAGCCGCGCGCCGAATCTCTTGTTCAACTTGCTCTTCGGCGAGAGCGTGCTCAACGACGCCGTCTCGATCGTGATCTCAGCACTTTTCCAGCAATCAGTACTGCAAGAAGACGGCTCACCGCTGACGTGGCAATCTGCAGGCGAATTGACTGGCGAGCTCATCGGCATTGGCGTCGGTTCCGTGGCGCTGTCTACGACGATTTGCTTGGCCTCGGCGTTCATTCTCAAAGTATATCGCTTGTGTGCGTGATGTGGCTTCTGAATATGTTGAATATTGGCACTGACTGTGGGTAATGATGTCGTGGTAGCACTCAGACGTCGCGATGAAGCAGTATCCGACATACGAGACGTCCGTGATCCTGCTTTCGGCGTACGCGAGCTACGTCGCTGGCGAGGGATTCCATCTCAGCGGCCTACTCTCAGTGTTCTTCAGCGGCGTGTTTATTCGGCACTACCACATGTACAACATCTCCAAAGCGAGCGCGGCCACGTTCACGCACTTGCTCTCGACGCTCGCGTTCCTGTCCGAGAACTTTATCTACACATACCTCGGCGTCAGCGTTCTCGCATGTACGTTATTGAATACGGTCGCGGCAGTATGCGAATCAACTCGCTCACATTTGATTGCTACCTGCTATCCAGTCTCGCACCTGTTCCATTGGGACTGGAGCTTTATCGGCGCGAGCTTCGCTGTCTGCCTCGTGGCGCGCGCTCTCAACACGTTCCCGCTCTGCGTCCTCGCGAACCTCTTTCGCCACCGCGATCAGCGGATCCCAGCCAAGTACATGGTCGTGATCTGGTTTTCAGGTTTACGTGGCTCCATCGCGTTCGCACTGGCGCTCAACGTGCGCACACTTGGGGGATCCGACCACGCAGACGTTATGCGTGCCTCGACGCTCTTCACCGTGCTCTCCACGACCATCGTACGTACCTTCTCCACTATTTCTCAATGCAGTCGACCACGCAGCGTACCGACTCGTTTGTGTATGGCTCGTAGCTGTTTGGGGCGGCCACGGGCCCGCTTCTTCGTCTGCTGCAGCTCCGCCAGTGCGCCCATCAGCACCACGGCAGCAACACCAGCAGCAGCGACGAGCGGAGAGCGCTCGTGGGCACCACGGACGCGCTCGCCGACGTGCGCGGCCTCGAGTACGGTAGCGTGCGCGAGCTTTGGGTCGCGCTCGACGAGCGACACCTCAAGCCGCTCTTCGGCGGCAAGCCCCGCACACGCGGCGGCGACGTTGCATGATGCTGGTGATGTGTGTTATGTTTCAGAATATGCGCTTCTTCTGGTCCGATTCCTCTTCAGCAGCATACCCTTTGCAAGAAAACGTTCAGCTTTAAATCGGATTGAACGGTTTTTTGGTATTTTCTATGTATTTAAATAGTTCTCAATAGTTGCATATTTGTACATTGCACTTTCTCCCATAAAAAAAAAACAGATTGAAGAGCCACCTTGATTTTTTAGAAAAATATTTTGATAAAAATAACGTTTTCAAATGTCTGAAAATACAGTTGGAATCGTGCAAATAGAGTGAACCCGGATGTCTCGATTCATTTCCCAGTACAATATCGATACCTAAACGTTTTAATGCTTTGCACTGGTATGCTAGCTTGTGAAAGAAGTACATCGGTTTATATATGTCAATGTGCTTGGTCCTGGCCACCCGACGAGCTGCCAGCACACGTATAATATTATAGTCTTACTCGTTGAGTATATTACGATCTTCGATGGGTACATTTCTCACACACGGAAGTCAGCACTTCTGTAGCATTTGATAGAATAATATACACACATTATTGATGCGCAACACGTACACGGCCACATTCACAAGAGAGCGTACCTTGGTTGCTATCGGCCAGTCACTGTCGTCACTTGCGGTGGAGATGCACACAAATCACGCTCTTAGATGCCATTTCGCGATCGTGCCCGGACCTGACGACGTTCTCCATTCTGGGCCGCAGAACGAAGCTGAGTTGCGAGTCGTTACAACGGTACTTTGTTCGACCAGCACACTGCAAGCTGCGCTGTTTTGCTGTGGACACGAGCATCTGCGACTGGTCTACTCTGCTGCCGATCCGTGTCGCCCAGCCACGTGCCATGTCGTCGCGATGCTTGAAGAGCTGCGTTTCGTCAACACGGATGTTAGCACCTTGGCTGCCAACTTCGTTTCTTGTACAGGAACACCCACACCGTCAACGATTGTTTCTCGACATACTTGCTCGGCAACATGTTCAAAATATTCTTCTTCCGCGACTCCACTGAGAGGTATGCGTCACATCTCAAGTGCTTTGACGGCGAAATCCTGCGCACAAAGTGATCCACGTGGTGCTTCCTGGCGTTCCTCAGTATCCTTGAACCAGCCACATCGGCTGCCGACGCTGGCGTCGGAGCTCCTGTAAGCAGCGCGTTGAGCAGACTCGCGGACTGGGACATCCTGCGTTGATCTTCAGCTTTGCAGGAACGCGTCATGTCGTTGCCAGCAGCTATTGAGTCGCTCTTGCACTTGGCCATGTGCTGTCGTTAAAATAATTTATCCTTGCCCATGTGTGAGCTGTCGGTACTTGTGCATTGCGGTTATATCAGCTGGCGCAGTTCACACACACACGTTGTCCATAGCGTCATTCGTCACTGTGTGCTCCGTGCCTACACAACAGCACACTCTGCTGTGCGTTGCTCCATGCAGCGCCTCCTCGTCTTGACTGCGTGTAGTGTGAATCCGTGTGTTGAAGTTCAAGAATGAAAAGGGCGGGTTTCCCTTTTTAAATCCGCACCAGATCATAAGTACGTGTCCATCATACCGGTTGAATGCTCTCTAATATTTGTTAAATCCGATTCGTGCCTACCTCCTTTTGCCAAAAGGCGCGGCACGTCAAGAAAACACTACTGGTTGATCATGAGCGCGACGAGGAAGCGTGGCAGACGCAGCTCGCCAAGTGCAGGCGCAAGCCTGAATGCGATCGAGCTGCTAGCGCGACAGCAGCCAGAGGGGCATCAGCCGCTGTTGGAGCGCATTCACCTGCGCCACACGTACAACGCTCAAGCACAGCGACTGTACGCTCCGGCCGAGCGAGCGATTCAATTCGATGCGTCAGCAGCAACGTCTAACCAGCGTGATGAAGAGATTGCGATACAGCGACATGAAGAGATCGAATTCAGTGCAGACAGTCGACGACTTGTGGCGCCTGTGGGCGAGAACGCGAGCCAGCCCCAGCGCCGACGGCGCAGATACACCATTTCTCTGCCTGACTTCGAAAAAAGTAAGTGGTCTTTGTTACTGCAGAGGCTGACCGGCAGTGTTCACTGGCGCTTGTGTTCTATGTCGTGCAGAGTACGGAAAGGACGACCCCGTGTTGCGATACACACTCCAGGTGATTCGCTGCAAGTGCGCAGTCCGAAGATCCGAGATCCCAAAAGGCACAAGTGAGTGAACTTGTTGCATCTTGCTGGAAGGTTACGATTCTAACATTGTCGATGACTCAGGTGTCCAGCGCAGAATTCAGCGAGAAGAAGATGTTCTGTACCTCGTCTACGATAAGTCGCCGCCATGCGGCTTCAGGAATGTCTACTGGTTGGAGCTCACGGACGAGTCCGACGTCGTGGAAGGAGGAGAGAAAGACTACTTCACGCTCGGCTCGCTCGGGTTTACGCACTTCCACAACAGTGCAGTGACTGAATTCTTTGAGATTGCCGACTGGGTGGACGAGAAGCGAGCGTTTGATCACATGACGATGATGAAAGGCCTCCAGCGCATCCAGCAGATGCTCTTTTTCTTCTCGTGGAAGAGGAAAACTGTGCGAAACAAACACCTACGCACGAAGGCAATCCTGGCGTGCAGTCTCTTCACGTGTCATCCAGTCGCTGGCCAGCTTCTTCTGAAGATCCGCACAGTCTGCATCGAGGTATATACTATGAGACAAAAACGACCTGAACTTTCCATCATGATCGCTCTGCCGTATTAATTGTAGATGTCCTGCCAAGTAGATTGAAGAGAGCGCCAGCAAGCAGTATCTACTCTTTGCAACAACGTACTCTCTTGCAAAGTATCGAGAGGTACAGTCACTGGCACCACGGCAAATCAAGTGTCTAACAATGTCGGTCTCACTGATATCGTGTGCTTATATACCTCAGTTGCAAGCGTGCCGTTTGAGGTCGTCCAAAGTTTTTGTGAAGGAGAGAGTTGCCGCAATCGCCGAGTTGATCTCACGCGAGACTCAGTTCATACATGGGAAGGAAAGTCGGTACTCTATCACCGCCAGTTCGACCGTGCTCTCCTCGTCGCTTGAAGCCTCAAGCCTTCGAGAGCGGATGTTCACTTTCCTCCGTCTGGTCGATCTCCAAGTCGCGGAATCCGTTTTCCGACACCTGGAGCTCTTTCTTCTGGATCTCCATGCTCAAGTGTGCGGCGCAGAGACAGCACCGAGCGAGAGTCCACAAGTAAACGACGTTTCTACAAGGCCAGGCTCCATACGAAGATCTTGTGAAGGACTGAAGGGCCAGATTACACGGCTTCACACAATCGAAAGTGATGAAGATGGTTGCTGCGACCCACTGCGGTTCGAAAGCCGCTGTGAGATAAAGGAGAATCAGCCACCGTTCCCGGTTCTGTACGCACTTCTCGAACACGATGTAAACTTCACTCAAGCTAGCGACCGGCAGTTCCAGCTGCACTTTACTCCATCCAAGATACAAGTGCTGGAGCTACTTCATGGAGTTATTGGCGACTACATGGCTGCGATGGATGAAAGTCCACTCATCGTAAGTAACTGTGTTGATGCGGCTTGAACATACTCACACTCTTCTAACTCATCGCTCTGTTTATTTGTAAGTCGATGAATCCCAGGTTCGCCAGCGTTCTCACACCATTTGCACCGCAATATCGAAGCGACTTCTTTCTGTCTCTTGGTAAACCATCAGCTACAGTTTTGCAGGTGTGTGCTGACAAGCTCCGGGACACTCGCTACGCTCTGGAAACGTACTTCCGCCAGCTTGAAGCTTTGAAGACCGAACATTTACGCTGTCTGGACGCGATACAAATTGCAGAGAGGAGCCATGTGAGCGCTACGCCTCGAGATGACTCGATGGCAATGCGTGGAGAAGATGGTGAGCTAGCTGTGCTCGACACTGTCAACGCTCAGCAGTACGAAGATGCCCAGAAGTCTTGGGAGGGATTTCTGACCTACGCGAGAGATGCCCCATCGTTTCTCCAAATTGGCGTTCTGCTCGTTGACCAACGGCATTTTATCGCAAAGCTTCATGCGTATGCATCCTGCAGGATTGACGAGATGGACCAAGCACTACCTGGTTTATACAAAGCATTCTTGCGCGATATCTTGCGTGAGGTAGACGGCAAGATCGAGAAAGTGACGAATATCCCGACAAGCTTTGAAGATGCAAACATGTGGCTGGCCCATGTGATGGAAATGCTGCCGTCTCATTCATTTCGCCAGCGGTTTGACGCGAAGTGCACCAACCTGGCCAAGCTGCAGGGATTGCTTCGAGAACGCCGACCACCAGCAGCGTTTTTAAGGTCTGACGGGGTCGACGAAGGACTGCGGAAGCTAGAGCTTGAGTGGGAATCGACGTTTGAAACGCTCATGGTGTGTCTGGGTCGCGTCCAGAACCGTGATAGTGAGCATCGCCGGAGTTTCTACGACTTAACTGCAAAAACGGATGAGTACGTCACCAGCCAGCTGGACAGCATCCGAAGCGAGTTCGAAGCCATCCCGATGACTGCTGCACCACAGGATGCGCCCACCGTACAAAACCCTCAGGCTGGCAAGCGACGGGACAACGAGCTGAGCATTCGAAAGGGCAACATTGTTGAGAGATTGGAGAACCTGGTCGAGCTTGAGATCGAGTGCAAGCGCGTTGAGCGTCAGTTCAGTTCGTATGAACGCGAATATCGCGCCATAGCCGAGTACCAGCAAACGGGCTTACCTTTCTTCACACTTTCTGAAGGAAACGAAGTACCCATTGCGACCGAGCTGCAGATACTTCCAAGCGAGCATCTTCTCCAGCACGTTGTCACAGCGTTTGACTTACGGAAGTGGTTTGACTCATGGAATCGACTGGTTGCCAAGTGGGAATCGTCGCCTTTGTCGACAATCCACCCAGGGATGGTCATGAATCGAATACGGCAGTTCCGACGTCGGCTACTTTATGCGTCTTCTCGCTTGTTTCAATCGGGGTCCGATCCAAGCGAGAACCTCGAAGACGTGTCGTTTTTGTCGAAGGACTTGGAGTTGGCGAGAGAGTTTGACCAAAGCATAGAGCGGATGGTGACAAACTGTCGAGTTTTCCGGGCTGTGTCTGGTGGGTCATTTTCTAAAGAGCGGTGGCAAATTGTGGACGAGATGCTGCAATCACTGCCCTCTTCGGACGAGATGAAGGGGTCACGGGACCAATTCACTCTGAGTCTCCTGAAAAAGCATTGGGGAGACCACCAGCCGCAGCAGATGGACATTTTCCTCAGTTTATGTGACCAAGTCGTCGTGGAGTCAAAAGTTCACATGAAGATGGCACAAGAGCGACAGCGATTGGCTCAGTTGATGGTGAATATCGTCGAAGAGAACTACAATATCCGCTGCGAAAATGTCCAGGACGTTCTCGTGGAGCTCGAAGACTTGCTGCTCGGTGCCAAGCTGTATCTGCATGAGAAAAATCCAGAGCTGGATGTGCTTCTTGCACTGTGCGGTGAGATCGAGAACAAGCTCGCGGTCTGTGAGCGAATCCAAACTTTCCAGAGCAAATGGCTGAACGTGTGCGAAATGGCCAAGCTCCATGACACTGACGAGTTTTTCACAAACAGGACTCCATCTTCGCCGACAAAGCCAAGTGTCTCTGGTGGAAAAGTCCAGGATGAGAGCCTGCGATGGGCAGAGTTCAAGAATGCAACTCAAGTCTGGAACGATCGCATCCGACGTGCGTTTTGCCGCAACATCAGCCATCTCAGGGGCAACAACTCCTCAGCAGGAGCTAGACCAAGTGCTCAGCTAAACAATGTGAACGTCGTTTTAAAGCTTCCAGCTCGTGAAGGAGTGATTTCGAGCCAGTGCTCACTCGACGACATCATGGCAGCGTTCGACGGGTTTGATTTTGATCAGAACTCGAGTAGCTGCGAAGCCGGCGCGCAGCTCCTTCATGAATACTTCAACTCGCTTCGAGAGATCGCTCCACGTCTGTACACTCTGAGCGACGATGAGTTTCTCCAGCTCGTACTTCGGGAAGACAACAGGAAGCAAGTTGAGCATAGTTTGTCGATCTGCTTCCCCCATGTTGACGCATTCCTGATTGGGAGCAACGTGGTGAAGCGCGGGACTGAAGTTGACGAATCGAGCAGTGATTTCAATCAAGATCTCAGTGATTTGGAAGTCGGAAGTGTTCCATCAAGCAGCAACGGGCCGATCGTTATTCGAGGGATCGAAGGCACAAAGCTGTCCATGCAAGTCGAGTTCAACTTGGCTGTGCTCAAGATAGGGCGAGTAAAGTTCTGGTTTTGTCGACTCGGAGAAGAAATGGCAGCGTTGGTTACGAGTCACCTGCGGAAAGCTGTCCAGAGTCTGCTCGGAGACGGCAATTCGATCCCTGTAGCAGCTACGCTTGTCAAGAACAACCTGTTTCAGACGTTGATCCCACAGTCCATCGTGCTCGCACTGAGTCTTCGGTTTCGATATCACGTGGACCAAGCTATTGCGTGTCACCAGAAACAACAAGATCACTCGAAGGCGAGCATAGTGTTTGACGAGCTCAAGAGTCAAACTGAGCAGTCCATGGCGACACTGCTATTGCTGCTGAAGGACCCACCTTCAGAGCTGTACATTGCTGACCCACGAGTAGAGACCGCCATTCTTCTAAGCTCCTATCAGCTTCACCTGGTCCGTCACATAATCAGCCTTCTGCATCAGGATCAAAGTGAAAACGCGCTGCTCTTCTGGAAAATGCAACTCAAGGTCGGGATCGCTGTTGAAGCCAATGGATCTATGTCAAAGTCGTCCAAGAGTGTTCTTGACGACAAAGTCCAGGGGTTCCAACTTGGCGAGGCGCAGCCATCGATGGGTCGTCATGACAATGGCTCGCTCAATGGAGTGCTGTTTCGTGCCCAAGTAGCCCACGTTGAGCTCCCCATCAGTCATGAATACGTTGGTTGCAACAGACTTGCTGTCATGACGCCGTTTACGGAGCGATGCACCTACGCGATCTTCATTGCCATGAAAATGCATTCACTGGCGCTGATGACCCCGTATACGTCTCGACAGCAGCACAAAAAACAGTTTTCACTACTGACTGTGATCTCACAGGTGCTTATGAGACCATCTTTCTTCTTCAGCTGTGGACCAGAGGTTCGGAATCTGGTCATGATCGGAAATCTGGTCAATGCGGCAGTCATGCTCGGTGGCATTGTTCGTGTGGATCACTTCCTTCAGCTTCAAGCCCCGCTTCGCTCTGCGTGTCATGAGTTACTAGTGCACTCACACCACCAACTGCATCGGAGTCGTCATCCTCAAGGGTCCTCTATGAGCAATCGAGGTTTGTACACTGGCAGTGGACAAGCAGTGATCTTCATTCCATTGACTGGCGACGATGAGCTGAAACGTAGTGGACTCTTGGACTCGATTCAGACTCCATTTCGCTCCGTTGCTCTCGTTTTACCGTCAATCCAGTACTATGTTGAGTCGCTGCTGCTTTTTGAAGGGTTCACGTCAAATCAGCTCAGTGATTTGCAAGTGAGCGCCTTCTTTGAAGGTTTTGCTACCGCTGAGTCGGAGCTGTCGGGATCCATTTCGTGCTATAGTCTGGCGAACTCAGTGGTCAAAGAGGCGAGGAGGATTCGAGTCTCGTTCAGAGCTGTAAGTTGTGACTCAGCTGTTCCACTAGCAACACCGCTGAGTTCCTCACCAGAGCGAAAAAGCTCCGGCCTCAGCACGAGCAAGCTCAATTCGAATGATCAGTTCAATACCGCGATCGAACAGAGCATCTTCAAGAAAGCTATCGAGAACATCGTGCTCCCGGTTCTGAATCAGCTTGGCAAGGATGCGTTAACCCGGAGTTATCAGGCTCTGGCACAAAGGTGTTTCAAGTTTGGTCCGTCGTATCGCATGATCGTTGACAAATTTAAAGGCGGTTCGAGAGAAGAAGACCTTGCAGGCGCTCTGTCAATTTGCGCGGAGCACTCAAGCTTGGCGAGCAGTGCTGGGCAGATCAGCATCAGCATAGAGATATGGAGAGCGCTTCGGAGTAACCAGGCAATCATTGTCTATGGGCCGTCCGGAAGCGGCAAGAGTACATGCGTCAGGACGCTGCACCACGCGCTGAGCGCTCTCGAGTTTGCTGATTTGCAGATTGGCGATGAAGACGAGTCGAGTCCATCCGATTTCTCGAATTCAAGACGCCAGACATCAGACCTCGTGGTATTGAATCCGAGTCTCTTTTCGCTCGAAGAGCTATATGGACTACCAGTGAGCACGTCCAAGAGTCACGAGATTACCGGAGTGCTTACCAGAATATTTGCTTCATCATCGAGTCCGACGTGTGCAGATGCGTACTCAACTCAGCTGAGAACGTGGGTTCTCATTGACGGCGGTGCTCTCGACAGCGTGTGGCTTGAACCTCTCCTTGGGCTCTTCTCGGAATCCGATCGCTGGCTCAATCTCCTCGATGGATGCCGAGCCAAGATCCCGCACGATGTAAGCAACCGCGTCCGCTTGATCTTTGAGGTCCTCGATCTCCGCGATCTCTCTCCCAGTCTTCTAGCGGATTGCTGGAGTGCGTACGTGCCGTCAACGCTGATATCCCACGTCGAAATCCTCCGCGCTTGGCGAGATTTCTGGGAAAAGCGAGCTGTCTTCCCCCCTGCTTCCAAAGCGTCGAGCAACCTGGCGACCCTGTTTGCGACGGTCGAGTTGCTGATCTGCACAGTTTGTGTCAAGTTTGTGGCCGATGAGATGGAGAGGTCATGGGGAGTCAGAGGTGAAGGCGACGCCTCCAATCAAGAACAAGAAACTCAAGATCAGGCGCCACCTCAAGAGCTGTGTCTCGGACTCCTTTCCGTCAACCACATGACACAGACCGCGCTAAAGCTCGTCGCATCGCTCTGTCTTGAGCATCAAGCGAACTTGGAAAAGCTCTCGCACACCCAAGTGAGTCTCTTGGTGTGCTTCTCGGTCTCATGGGGTTTCTCCGGTCATTTGAATGATCAGCTGAAGCACAAGCTGGAACACTCTATTCGGAGTCAAGCGAAAGGCTTTGCTGATTTAAAGTATCTGTGCGATCTCCCAGGAACAATCTTCAGTGGTGACCACTTTGGAAGCGTATGGGATATGTTGCAACCACTCCAGTATCGTCCGGGGCTAAGCATTACAGGGAAGCCTGATCTGGGCGACGAGATGGCAAGTGAGCAGATCGTGTACGACCCGTCCAGTGCACAATTTTTGGTCATTGCGCCGTCTGCGAGAACGCTCGTGCGCATCTGCAGCCAGCTCATTCGTTCCTCGCAGTCGTTTCTCTTCATTGGCGGCATTGCAGCAGGGAAAACGTCGCTACTGAGACTCCTGAGACGGCTGAACGAGGACGACGAGGCTGCAGAAGTGATGGTTGATGCGTCAATTGACCAACGTCAGTCGCACGGTATTCTCAACTGGCTCAAGATGCCAGCGGCGTGGTTCTCTCCATCGTTAGGTTCTCTCGACGCACAGGGGTCTCGCTCCAAGTTCAAAGAGGAATCCAAGCTATTTGCCCCACGAACGACGTATTCGACCATCTTCCTGGACGACCTCAGTTTGAATGTTGTGGGAGACGTGGGCCCACAAGAAGAGTTTGTTCGGCTCCTCCTCGACCATCAAGTCACGTTCAGTCGGAAAGAACAGACGTTTGTACATCTCGTCAAGGGCGTTGGCGCGGCGATGCGCGTGGAAGAGACATCGTCGTCGAGCAGCACCCAGCTGTCAGCGTCGCTCATCAGGCTCTTGCGCCACTTTACAGTATTCCAAGTGCCAAACTACGACAGGAAGCAGCTCCTGAGCATTTTCAAGGCGAAGTACCAGACGCACTTCTTGAGCGCGGCAGTTCCGCGGACTTCACGCAGTAGTGGTGGCACTCAAAGTGACCAGCTCTTGACTATGGAAGAGACAGCTCTTCGCGCGAGTATCGATCTTGCTGTGGAGCTTCATGCGATCCAGAGCGCTGTCCAAGTTGCTCAAGAGGACAACGCTAGGTATCTTGTGTTCAACCTCCACCACGTAAGCGCTCTCCTGGGACGCACGCTCGCGTTCGCTTGCTCAATGCGCGAGAAAGAGCCAAGCACGTCGCTGGTCTCACTAGGAAAGTTGCATCAGTCGTGGATGAGCGAGATTCGAAACATGTTCCTGCTCGACTACTCTGCGACAGGCTCTTCAAGCGTCGACTCGCATCGATGCAAGTCTTTCAAGCCGTCAGCAAAGCCTCCTGCTGACCTCGCCAGCAACGCGCCTACTCCATCAAGTGCCAGCGAAAATGTCGTGAAAGTATGGAGCGCACTGCGCTTGATAAGCGAGAAATACTTCAGCGTCTCGCTGCGCGACGCCCCGGAGGTGCTCGCTTCGGTTGAGGTGGTCTATTTCACCCTGCAGCTGGCGTCCAAGTACTCGCAGCTGTCAGTAGTCGAGCAGCTTGTGAAACTTCGAGAGGTCATGACCTCGAATGCCAGCGCATTGTCGTCAGCAACGAGAAATCGAAGTATTAATAGCAGCAAAGTGGGGACATCTTCGCGAGAGTCAACCTCCAACACGATTCAGCGGATCTTGCTGCAGCTTGCGTCCTCAACTCCTTGGTCGTCGTCGTCATCTCCATCACGCATTTATGGGGCAGAAGACCACTCGACACTGGAGGTGAAACTGCTGATGGGGAGCTCGTACGGACTCAACAAGATGCTGCATCTCCTTCATGCGCTGGATGAGCAGCGCCACTTGGTGGTCAACGCTCAGGATTCGCGAGCAGTGGCTCAGTCGCTCTTGCGATTCGCGTGTGACTCGCATGGCCTGCAAGTGAAGCGGATCAGCTTTACCCGACACCAGAGCGGCTTGGACGAAGCACTGACGGCGATTCTTCATTCAGTTGTGATTCAGAACGAGCGCATAGCGTTGTGGGTCGAGTGGGATGACAAGAACATGCGCTTCAACGACTCGCAGGTGCTCTATGACCTCATCAAAGAGCTCTTTCTGAACCAGATCCCATCACTGCTCTTTCGAAGCGGAGAGTTGCGTGATGCGGCTGTGCTGAGTTTCGTTCAGAGTCAAAGCGAGCTCAAGATACCGACCGATGAAGAGATCCTGCGCGATTTCGTCGATCGTGTACAGCGCAATCTTCGACTTTGCATCTTTGTTGACAGCAGGGACCAGAAGAAATCTTCGCAGCAACCATTCTCAACACTGAAGCTTCTGGACTGTGTGAGGTCGAGAGAGCGCTTTCAGTGGTTTTGCTTTGAGCGAATCGAGAGTCTAGACCACGTCCTGGCAGAGATTGCTGAGGTTGCAGTGAGAGAAGCTCAGATTCATTCATCCAACGTCGCCACAAGTGAAGCTGCGACTGAAGACGTCTCGTCCTGTGCAGCGACCTTGTGTCATCGGATCCACGTGCAGCTGACGGAGTCGATGGTGGTCGAGATGAGCAAGTGCTTTCAGTTGTCATACTATTTGTCGTTCCTCAAGAACTTTGTCGTACTGTGCCAGAGGAGGTGCAAGGCGTTGGAAGCACGCGTTTCACAGGTCCAACGAGTACTCGACACCTTGCAAACAGCGCATCGTCTGAAGCAGACACTTGCTGCCAGGGTGAGCTCACTAGCAGCACGCCTGTCACAACTTCGAGTTGAACAAGTGGTGGCACTTAACGCAGCGGAAGAGCACCAAATTCATGTGCGGCAACAGAAAGTGCGCTATCTTCAGAATGAGGAAGACCAAAACGAAGACGAAGTTCATGACGACAAGCACATGCGAAAGATAGCTGTCAATGACCACATATCGTGGGTCCACAAGACACAATGCGAAGAGATCGCGCTGACAATTGCTGAATCGGAAGCTGAACACGATGACATAGCGGCACGTTTGAACGAGTGGAGTGAAGCTGCGACCTCGGAAAGCGACTTTGTGGCGAAGTGGGACCAGGAGCTGGAGGAAATGCGAGTGAGACAGACGCACAGCAAGCTGCTCGGCGACGCGCTTCTCCAGAGTGCATTGATGGCATACTCGTACATTACATCGCTGCCTGTAGCCAAGCTGAACGTGTGTGTTGCCAGCATAAAAAAGATGACTGATGAACTCAACCCAGAGACAAACAAGAATCACCGCTACGATGGCGATAATGCAGACGGCGACACAGCTCTATCGCGTCTCCTATGGGGCGCAAGTTTCCGATTTCTACGACACAGCAACGCGCTCGATACTGTCTGCCTCGCAGATAATTTGTGTGACCGGCTACCCATCTTCATGGACCCAAGCGGTATTTTGCAGCGCTTTTTCATCCATTTCTTCAGTGGCCACTCGCTTTTTTCGAGCGCGAGTGACGATAAAGAGGTGATCTGGAGAGACGCGAGTCCGGTAGCGATGGTGATAATGTGCGAGGACGAGATACTCGAGGCGAAGCTCCATGAGGCTCAGAGGCGGAATCTGCCAGTGCTGCTGATCAACTTCCAGCTTCAGCAAACGCTCCCGAAGCTGCTGCCTTTCCTCGAGCATCAGAGCGGCCACAAGCGCCAGCCTGCTTTCTCGCAGCTAACTGTGCACTCGTATCACGCCCAGCTCGCAGAGTTAGAGACTCGTAAGAAGAGGAAAAAGAGCCGTCAGGCGTCACTCGTTCTTGCTGCTGAGTCGTTAGCTACAAAGGTGGTGCTTGGCCAAGTCTCAGCAAGTCAGAGAGGTAGCAGTGGCGAGGATAAAGGCAACAGTCATATCCGAAAGAGGTTTGGAGGAGCTATTGGGGCATTGTCGACCGAGATGGCAGCGGCTGCTGTCGCAGCAGCGATCTCCGCATCGAAGGTGGATGGAAAGAGCGCATCTCAGCAGCCGAAAGTATTTTGCATTAGCTCAAATGCGTCAACGGCAGTTTCTCGACAGCAAGGACGCACAAGAGGCCCTGGGTTCCAGATCTATGCTGTAGCTTCAACACCAATCCACATCCAAGACCAGCACGCCCTTGCATTGCACCTGGCAGTCTTTCAAGTGAGCCTGGGCACCAAAGTGCTCGAAGCCTTTTTTCACGAAGTCTGGACTCGCAAATGCTATGCCAAGCTGCACCACGAGATATGCCAAGTTGAGGCGACGCAAGTCGAGAGCGTGCATCGGTGTCTACAATTAGAGACACGTCTCCACAATCTTCTGCTCTCCAAACCCGCGAAGGCTGCGTCTTTCAAGACAAACTCGACCGCGTGGACTCGCTCGTTCTTCCAGCACTACCAGCAAGTACCTGCGACTTTTACCGAACGTGACAAAGACAAGAGACGGCATCGCTCCGAGCGATTCCTACTTAATGAGCGCAGAGAAGAGATCGCAAAGGAGGCGAACAAGGACGCGTGGGCTGCGGTCCAGTTTGTCAGCATCGCAAGGAGCATGACCGCTGTGAGTACTCTCGCTGGTATGTCCTCCCAGATTTACGCTCATAGCTACAGGTGGCTTGAGTTTGCAATTGAGCGACAGTTCGACCTCCTGGACGCGCGCCATCAGTCATCACGGCGACTGGAGCCCCCCGTCGACCAAACTGAGATCGCGCGCTCTGTTGTGATTGAAATTATCCAGCAACTAGTCTCGGGCTTTGCGTCCAGGTCGCACCACCAGATCTTTCTGTTCCTGCTGACAGTCGAGCGAGAATCCCAGCGGAGCGAGCAGATGGCCGTACAACGCGGTCATGGCGACCAAATCGCCCAACAAGCAGGAAAGCGGACAACTTACAAGCGTGCAGTCGAGCTCTTGAGCTCGGCCGACGGGAGAACTGTTGAAGAGAAGGGGTCACTTGTGACCGCAGTACAGTCCGACTCGACCAGTGTGCCTGAACCTCAGTGGAGCGAAGGCAACTCATTAGCAGCAAAAAGCCAATCCGTGGTGGACAGACTCCGGCGAAGGGTGCGACTGTGTGCGTTCGTATTCGACAGTTTGTCCAAGTCCAGTGGGGTCGGCAACAGTCAGCAAGGCCGTCGATACAGTGGCGCCATGGGCATGAATGACTTGCGGATACGAACCAGCAAGTCTATCAAGAGGAATTCAGCGACACTGAGCTCAGACGCGTCGTCGACGAATTCACCCCACAGAGCGGACTTTAAGAACCGAGCCCAGAAGATGCTGAGTGACTTGCTTATGTCAGTGGATGCACTGTGGGGGAACTGGAAACAAGGAAAGCTGCAGTCGAAAGCAGATCTGCAAGATGTTCTCTGCTCGCTGGGCATTCAGAGAAGTCGACCTTTGCGCCGCAATTCTGTCGGCGTCAGCGATGCGATCGCCCAAGTGTTCAACCTCATCTCGTTGGTGAACCGGGACGACGTGTATGGTGAATACTCTGTGGCGAGCGTCGATAAGGAGCTCGAAGCCAGCGACCAAAAGTGTTTTGAGAAGCAAATGGGCCGGCTGCTCATCACCAAGATGCACTTCCCAGATATGTTTGCAGATGCCATGGACGCGTACATTGACGACCAGACAGCAAGTGAAGATCGCGCGATGATTAACATTCGAGTCCCGTTGCCGCTAACCCAGCAATTGCTCCTAAGCGAGTCGAAGCGAGTGCGATCGACCACACTGGCGGCTGCAGCGACGCTGGTTGGCGACATCGCTCCACTACGTGGCATCGACAGAGTTCACCTGCCGAATGCCATTGTTGTGTACGATCTTCACCAGCGGAATTGTGCCGAGCTCATGCTCTCGTCGTGGACGCAAACGTCATCGAGTCGACTGCTCACAGTGCACCACTACAGTGACGGAAGCTTACGCCCACGACTGACTCAACTGGTGACTTCGAAGGACAAGTTTGTCGTCGAAGTGCTGACTGCGACCCACTGCGGCCACCTGATATCGCTCATCTCTCAGCTCATCAACCAGCACGCGCTGCTGTCAATCCCCGAGTGGTACATTGTGGCCTCACTCCCAGTTGCGAGCAAAATCCAGAGCAGCTTGCTGCCATTGATTCTGAAATCAGTGATCGTCCGACGCGCTCGATCTAGCGACTCCCACTTGGACTACGAGGACGAAACGAAGCGCTGGCTTGTGGATCGAGGTGTGTCGGACGCATTTGCGCACAAGTGGGTGAGACTGGAGAGTGGAAACTCAGCAGGGACGGCTAGATGCATTGACGAACGAGTCTCTTTTCCAGTGCTGACTCGTTTGAAGGATCTGGTGATCCAGTTCAAAGCGATTGAGGACTCGGTTACTTCAGGGGATCTCGAGCGAGAGCAGCTTGAGAGCGCTCTCATCGAATTGACAACGACACAGAAGCCGCAGCTCAATCGTTCTCGCGATGTCAGCCAATTTGAATTGATCCGAAACCCAGACACCATCGATGTGTTCCCGTCAGGCGAGCCAAACAAGTCAAGAAAAAGCTCTTTATCTGTAGCCAGAGGTGGTGAAAATACAAGGAGCACGAACGCAAACGCGAGGAACCGAGCGGCGTTCTCAGCAGAACTGCTCAGCGACCTGCTGCTTCTTCGGCGATCAATGGCGCTGGCAGCACCTCAAGTCATGGTTGTGCCTGAAAAGGCACCTTTAGCGGCAGCATTATCATTATCGGCTCGAGATCTGGTGGTTGAAGAAGATGACACCGACATTCAAATCCCCGAGCGCATGGACGAGCTCTGTCGGCAGATCGGATCGCTGTACCTGATACTGCGAGAAAAGATTACCTCCCTCACACTATCATGCTCACTGGTTTCGTCCTTCTTCCCGTGGATGACGCTGATTGAAGAGTTCGAGGCGCATTTTCGAGCATTCGCCAGCATGAACAATTGCTTCGAGACTCTCAAAGCCCAGCTCCAAGAGTCTCGAGAGAAACACGGCTTTGCGATCTCCATCTATACCCAGCAGCAGATCACGAGTCTCGCGCACGGAGTCATCCCGTTCGAGTGGATGGAACTCGCCTTCACGCACACTGTTGGGCCGTCGACGACCATTTCTATCCCCCAGCTTGTGCTCTTGGTGACGTGTCGACTGGTCATGTTGATCAACTGTCTCTGTGGCGAACAGCTGGCCGCGATCAACTTGGCAGTACTGAGTGACGCACGCAGCTTCTTGCAAGCCATGAAGGCTTTCTGCGCTAAGCAATGGAGTCAACCAGTCGATAACGTGGTCCTAGTGCTGGAGAACGAGCCGCAGCATGACAGTCAAGTGGATGACATTGCTGGATCGGAAACCTCAAGTGCGCAGCAGCGACAACCCAAGGGTAGTGAGCCAGCTATCGACTCCTTTGGAGCGCTGAATCCGACGATGATTAGGGACGCGCGTGGCTTCGCATGTGGCTTTATCG